>JAHLWZ010000917.1:0-21197 GCA_020536535.1 Pelomyxa schiedti | reverse complement strand
TATTTTTATTCTCCCTTATAGATTAGTTAGTGTGGTGGACATTGAGCTTCGTGGTAGGGAACACGTCAATAACCAACTGTCTTAGGAAGCAAAGCCTCGATGGTGGGAACAATAGTCTCCCAGAAGACATCGGCGTCGACTGAGAGGTACTGCAGCCTGACTTGTGCAATCGTGACCCCGAGTGATGCTGCTCTGCGGTAAATGGCAGTGGCCTTGGCTTTATCCTTTTCAATGATGGGCGGCTCTCGCTCCCCCGTCTCATATGCTCGGGCAATGGGTATGAGCTCCGAGGCTTTTCCAGTGTCTAGAAGCTTTCTGTACAAAGCCTCTGCTTTGGCCAAATCCTTGGTAACACCTTCGCCGTATTCATAGCACAACGCAAGCTGGGCTGTTGCCGCGGCTTCTCCTGCTGCGTCGGCTCTCTGGAAATATAAGAAGGCAAGCTCAGGGTCTTTCTCAACGCATCTCCCATATTTCGCCATTATCCCAAGTACCTCCTGTGCCATAGGTGCACCCCTCTCTGCTAACTTCTTGAGCTCGGTAATTGTATTCACTTCATCACCTTCATCGCTTTGAATATCAAGGTTCCTCAGGGAACAGCCAGGCATATCTTGGTGATTTATTGCAGCAAGGAAAGTCTTTGCCTGCAAATCTCCTGCATTTGCAGCTTGCTGAAGCAGCCCAAGGCCTTTTTGGGGGTTTTTTGGCACTCTACTGTCACCATAGAAGTACATTGTTCCCAGTTTACTCATAGCCGTTGGACACCCTCCATTTGCAGAACAGATCAGAAGTGACAGTGCTTTCTTTGCATCCCGCGGAACACCTTCCCCAACTTCATACAGTACAGAGAGGATGAACATCGAATTCTCATCTCCTGAATTTGCTGCTGCTTGGAACAGCGCGGCTGCTTTTGTGACATCTTTCTTCACACCATCCCCCATCATTAAACAGACGCCCAAGCAGTACACTGCCGCGGTGCTTCCGGCGTTAGCTGCCTCCCTATACAAATTGACTGCCATGGCCGAGTCCTGGGGCACAAGTATTCCATCCCGGTAAAACTTGGCGAGGTCGAACTTTGACAGAGCCCTCCCGTTGCTGACAGCCTTCTGAAACAATTCGAACGCCTTTGGCAAGTCTTTGGCAACACCCTTCCCCACAAGATAGCAGCGACCAAGTGTCTGGATTGCGTCGAGCTTCCCAGCAGCAGCAGCCTTTTCAAGAAGAGGAACAGCTCTCGCTGTATCTTCTGCA
Source organism: Pelomyxa schiedti (assembly GCA_020536535.1). NCBI lineage: Eukaryota > Evosea > Pelobiontida > Pelomyxidae > Pelomyxa > Pelomyxa schiedti. Next base: position 19,946 of record JAHLWZ010000917.1, on the reverse strand, counting down.
ACTCCAACACCATCAGTGTAACACCATGCGAGATTGCACGTGGCGCCAACATGATCGCGAGCAGCAGCACTCTCAAAGCACCTGAAAGCAGCAGCGGGATTCTTCCCGACGCCTTCTCCATCGCGATACATCTCGCCGAGAGTGTTGAGGGAGTCAACGTCGCCCAGATCGGCGGCCATCTTGAAGTATTTGAACGCCCTTGCGTGATCGACGGCGACGCCCCATCCCTTGTGCAAATATGTGCCCATTTTCTTCATCGCGCCGATGTTGCCTGATTCAGCCTCCGCGATGATGGGCGATAGATCTGGCCCGTGATTTGCCTCGTTGTTGCTTGTTACGTTGCTTGAAGCGAAGTGAAAGTCAACACTGTCTGTTTTGTTGCTTCGTCTCATCTTTACTGTTACTCTGTTGTGTTAGGTTTCGCTATGTAACGGGGAAACGTACTGCCGAGATCCGCGCGTGGTTCGATGTCTTACTTTATTTTTGTTTTGAAAAAAAAGATCCAACTTTTCATTTTATTTTTGACCTAAGGTCAGTGGCATCTCCGAGGGTGTCGTTTCAGAAGATGATTTTTAAGGGTTGGGCAGGCCAACAAGAATGAAAGAAAACAGGAAGACAAAGAAAGGTTTTTTTCTGGGTATTTTTCACTTAGTAGAGAGAAAAGGGCTTCGTTTCGTCGTACGGGAAACCTCTGCCACGTAGCATGGGGAACAAGGAGGGCAGTATAACGGGGAGAATGTGCTCCCAGAATTCATCGGCATCGACTGAGATGTACTGTAGCCTGGCCCGTGCAGTCGCTACCCCGAGTGACGCTGCTCTGCGGTAAATTGCAATGGCTTTCACTGGGTCCTTTTCAATGTTGAACGCCGGGTCTCCGCATTCATATGTCTTCGCTATACTCAGTAGCGCAGCGCCTCTTTCAGTTTCGCCGAGCTGTTGGTAAAGTTCTTCTGCTTTGGCCAAGTCCTTGGAAACACCTTCTCCGTATTCGTAGCATACTGCAAGATGAGCTACCGCGCTGGGATCTCCCGCTGCAGCGGCTCTCTGGAGATATGAAACGGCAAGTTCGGGGTCTTTGTCTACCCATTTCCCATATAGCGTCATGAGCCCAATGCTCCTCAAGGAACTGGGTGTGCCTCTCTCTGCTGCTTTCTTCTGCTCGGTAATAAAGTTCAGTGTGCTGGAATCGGCAGCCACATCTTGGTGATTCAACTGAGCCAGGATGGTCTTTGCCTCCAAATCCCCTGCACTTGCAGCTTTTTGAAGCAGTTCAACGCCTTTAGCCGGATCTTTTGGAACTCCTTGACCCCTGAGGAAGTGTTGGCCCAGTTCACGCATTGCTGGTGGATACCCTCCACTTGCGGAAAGGGTAAGAAGAGACCCTGCCTTTTTCCAATCACGAGGAACTCCCTCTCCACACTTATGCATTGTAAACAGTAGGAACTGCGCGGATGGCTCTCCTGCGACCGCTGCTTGCTGGAGTAGCTCGGCTGCTTTTCTGACATCCTTCACGACACCATCCCCTAACAGATAATGCTGGCCCAAGTCGGCCACTGCCTCGATGCTTCCTGCATCCGCAGCCTCCCGAAGCAGACTGAGTGCCTTCGCCGTGTCCTGGGGCACAAGTATTCCATCCCGGTAAAACTTGGCGAGGTCGAACTTTGACAGAGCCCTCCCGTTGCTGACAGCCTTCTGAAACAATTCAAACGCCTTCGGCAAGTCTTTGGCAACACCGCTTCCCAGAAGATAGCAGCGACCAAGTGTCTGGATTGCGTCGAGCTTCCCAGCAGCAGCAGCCTTTTCAAGAAGAGGAACAGCTCTCGCTGTGTCTTCTGCAACTCCCACGCCCTCGACATAGCACCATGCGAGATTGTACGTGGCGCCAACATGATCGCGAGCAGCAGCACTCTCAAAGCACCTGAAAGCAGCAGCGGGATTCTTCCCGACGCCTTCTCCATCGCGATACATCTCGCCGAGAGTGTTGAGGGAGTCAACGTCGCCCAGATCGGCGGCCATCTTGAAGTATTTGAACGCCCTTGCGTGATCGACGGCGACGCCCCATCCCTTGTGCAAATATGTGCCCATTTTCTTCATCGCGCCGATGTTGCCTGATTCAGCCTCCGCGATGATGGGCGATAGATCTGGCCCGTGATTTGCCTCGGGGCCGCCGTTGTTGTGGCTCGTAACGCTGCTGGAAGAAAAGTGGCAGTCGACTTGGTGCGTCTGACCACGTGAATTGTCTCGGATCATATTCTCTGTGCTTTGTGGTGTTGCTGAGGAGATGGAGGTTACGCCGAGATCCGCTTGTTGTTGCCTGGTCGGGCTCCTTTTTTTTTGTTTATTGGGGTAATATTTTCTCTTTGGCTAATTTTGTGTTTCCGTGGGCGTTTTCCCCGTTCGCACCGAATACCTTGATGTCTAAACATAGCGCTGTCTGTGGGCGATTTGAAATAAAAAGATGAAGAAAATGAAGTTTTATTAAAGAGCGATTGAAGGTGCTGGGAGTTCAATGGTCCAGATGAGAGTCGAAGAAAGCCTCAATCTGGTGCTCGGGGATACCATCTATGGCCATCTTTTGGCGCACGGCGTAGGCACAGACTCCCACGTGGAGCATTGCGGTGTAGATGGAAACATCCGCGGGTGGCGGCTCTGTGATTATGGGAAGCTCCTCGGTTCCAGTAGCAGTAGAATTCCCACAGGCAAAGAAGGATTCTACCTGCTGGGTTGTCAGGTGGTCTGTCACAAGCATACGCTGACGAACGGCCTCGGCCGGAATTCCGGCTTGCAGCATCTTGGTGTAGAGTGTTACTGGTGCACTCGGCTTCGCAGTTACTGGTGCCGCGGCTGTTGGTTGAGCGGTACCCTCTTCTGTTTTTGTAGTTGCAGTGGGGGAAGTGCAAGACGCGGAACTGGAAGTTGAGTTAGATGATGGGCTTGTAATGGGCCATGAGGCGCATGCGGACTTGTAGGTCTGAGATTGGAAAAGGGCGTCTACTTGTGCCTTATCAATACCATCTAGGAGCATCCTTTGTTGCACTGCGGCTTCCGGCACACCAACATGCAGCATTGCAATATACAAACTTACATCTCTGTTTGCCCTGGAATTACTAGAGAATGTGCAGCAACACCGGTCAGTGAGCCCCTCAGAGAAGAAGGCATCTACATCGAAAGGTGTAACGCCATCCACATGCATTCTCTGGCGCACCATTGCTTCAGACAGTCCAGCTTTCAGCATTCTGGAATAGATACACCTATGGGTCAACTTGAAAGTCTCTGTGGTATTCAACGGCCTCTGATCTAACGCTGTTGCCTTGACACCAGAGGAAATTTTAGAAAAGAAGGCATCGACTTGTGGCGGGGAGAGGTTATCAACCACCATCATCCTCTGCCGTACTGCTCCTTCAGAAATGCCCGCTTTAATCATCATGGAGTATTTGGCTGAGCAAGTCTTATTCCTGGATTCTGTCAAGGAAGCTGGAGTGGAATGGGTGCTGAAAAATTGATCTATTTGAGTAAGAGGGACCCCATCCACGGACATCCTTTGCCGCACTGCAGCCTCAGATAGACCCACTTGTAGCATCGTTGAATACACGCATTTATTGCACAGAGGTGTTTGTACGAGTGAAGATGTGGCTGACGGAAACTTTATTTCTTTTATTTGCGTGTCACTGATGCCATCGAGGCGCATGGTCTGTTCTACAGTGGTCGCCGAAGAACCAGCTTTCAACATTGATTTGTATTTCTTCAGGAAGACTGGGTGGCAAGATTGCTCTTGTACTTGAGAGAAGTATGCATCAATGACTTCCTGAGCGACCTTATCAATAGCCATCTTCTGTCGAACTGCTTCAATGGGAACCCCTGCTTTGATCATCTCAGTGAACCTATACAAGCCGCACTTTGCACCGCTACAAGGAATTGCTGTTGCCATAGGTGATGAACGGATTAATTGGAAGAAGTGCTGAACTTGCTCAGCTGAAAGGTGGTCGACAATTGTCATCCTTTGACGTACTTGAGGCTCGGAAACCCCTGCCTTGAGCATCTTAATGTACCTCGATGTGTTAACAACGGGCTTGTTTATCTCCGGGGACATGGTTCTCTTGGTGACAGATGAGTAAGAATTTGCCCTGTCAATGACAATAGTGCTCTGCAGTTGGTGTGCCTTGAAAAATTCTTCAATCTGAGCAGGTGCAACACCGTCAAGGGCCATCTTCTGCTGTATTACTTCAGCACACAGACCAGCCTTCAGCATACTGGTATATTTACAAAGAGTTATCCCCTGGTCGGTGTTCTCTGTAACGGTAGTAGGAGCAGCATCGCACTTGGTATCGGTTGAGGGTACATTAGCGAGCTTCTGGAAGAAAGCCTCTACTGCCTCGGGAGTAAGGTGATCCACGATAGTCATTCTTTGCCTCACAACATCTTCTGAAAGACCAGCTTTCAGCATAGTCATGTATTTATTTGTGTTGGTGTTAGTGAGGCCCACTCTAATGCAACTTCCCCTGTGAGCAACAGGATTGGAAATAGCTCCGCTCGATGTTACTGTATGATAACCAGTATTAGTGGACTTGGCGTCAGACTCGGAAACAGAAACAGTAGGAGTTGTAGTCGCAGTAGTCGTGCCAGTGGTAGCGGCACAGCCAGGATCCAAAGTGACACCTCTGAAAAGTGAGTCTATTTCGGCCACAGACATCCCATCAACGGTCATTCTCTGGCGTACGATTCCGGCAGATAGGCCCACCTTAAGCATGGATAGGTAAACAGATGCCGGCTGCCTGGAACCAGCAGGGCGGTGAGTCCTAACTGACGCGGTGTTGTTTCGGTTCCAGGGTACTTTCACGTGCTGAATGACGGGAACTGGCGACGTAGGCTCAACTTGCACAACTGAAGACAGAGCAGGGGTATCGAGTTTCGTTGTTGGGGGATCGATTGTTGCCTTGACCTGTTTGACCCGGATTAATAAGTAAAAAGGGAGAAATACTCGTAGCCAAACCTCGTTTTGGTTGACGTCCGGCAAAGTATAACCAAGCGACATCGTTTATTTGTTTTTCAGGTTTTTTTTGTTTTTTTTGTTTTTTTCCAGATCGTTGTACTTAAAAAGCGTTGGTGCATTTATCGTGAAAACGCGAGACCAAAATTAGGCAGGAGGCCAAGTTGCATTTAAAAAAAATAGTTTTTACATCAAGCTTTCAGTGGGGGAAAGCTGTACTTGAGACCAGCAAAAAGGGTTTTGGCTGTGGCTAAGCGTTCTCTGAGTTTGGCAGCATGCGAAGTGCTGCCGAATTTCTCATCTTCGGCAATCCACCTATTGACTTGCTCCACAATGCGGTGTTGCAGAAGGTAGAAGTGCTTCCTGATAACTTCCTGTTATTGTTTGGGGTGAGGAAGGAACAAAAGTACAGAGTGGGGTCACCTCAAACCCGGGGGATGGGTTTTGAAGTTGACCGATTATGGCGTGATCAAGTGTACCCATACGGATAACCTGCGTGGAGTTGGATGTTTTAGAAATGTTCAAAGTAAAATACTTCATTGTAAGATCGGTTCTGGGAATCTCCTGATGATGATCCTGTTTGTGTTGTGAGTGAAATGTAACCTCAATAGTTGGCAACCTATTTGTGATTCATAGCCTGGTTCATTAAAATAAGGCATGGGGACAAAGATGAGAGATTGAACAGACACAAAAACCTGAAATTGGTGTTAAAATTGGCAAGTATGGCTGAAAGTACTTGAAGCAGTGTGCTTGTGCTTCTATTCCAAGTCTCCCCCTGAAATTGTTAGAATTGAAGAAAAACTCAACTGTCAGACAAGTACCTCCGCCCCAGACCATGTCCCGAGTAAGGATAGGCACACTAGTTATGTATTAAAATTGAATATAAGTTGAACCAGTTTACCTTTGCCACAGTTGTACAAATTGGGGTTGAAGCGCACTGCGCCATTGCCTGTTGTTTGCAAATTTACTTGCGGTGGAGAGTCGGGGTAGTTATGAGGCTATAGACGGTAAGGGATTTTCACTTCAAAGAGAAAAAAGTTTAGTACGATAAAAATATCAAACATAAAGCAGCCTCCAGCATACGGTGTACTTGTAGAACCATAGTCCGCAGCCATGGGCCCTGAACATGGTGACAAACCATTTGAAGTTTCACACCGGGTACCAGTTATTAGGGCTCGTAGGAAATCCATATTGTTTTCATCTGCTCTAACAAAAACACTGGACTGCCAATCAAGAGGTAGTGCAGTAGCAAATCTGAAGAAATTCAAAAACTTTTGGCAATGATTTGGGAACCTCAAGGGCTTACATTCCCTGTTCTTGGGCAAGTCTCATTACCTTCTGTTTACTTGCTGTTACTGACGATGACGAGCTGAGAAAGGTTAAGACAAAAGAGTTTGGTGAAAGGCCCTATACTTATAGAAATGGTGGCTGCTAAGATCCATTGTTACAGCCTGCGGTTTTTTTTAGAGAACGGAAAGATGAAGAGGAATACCTCAAAGGTAAGAGGTGTCATCTCGGTTACATAAAATTTCTCACTTGATTCACCCTGAAATATGTGAGGACAAAGCTCTTACGGAGAAGAGGCTTACAGTAGGTGAACTAGCTGGAGGTGATGAAACTGAAGTTGCTGCAGCTGAAGCTGTAGTAGAAGACGCCTCTGCGGCTGCAGAATCTGTGGTGCTTGTTGGTGCTGATGCAGAAGCTGTTTCTGTTGTTGTAGAGGCTGCTGTTGATGTTTCCCCTTCAGCTGATGCTGGTTCTGTTTTTGTGGCTGGCTCTGTTGTTGTGGTTGATGTTGTTGCTGTTTCAGGCTCTCCAGTTGTAGATGTGCCAGGTTTTTCTGTTGCTGTTTCTGATGTTGTGGCTTCAGGACTTTTTTCTGCCGTGCCTGTAGCTGCTGTACTGGGTTCGTGAGCCTTAACCGCACTCTTCTGGAGAGCAGTATTGCCTTCCTCATAGGCAGAAATCATAGTTTTTGCCAGCTGGCGGTTTTTAATTGATTTCCAGTATTGCGCAAACCTACCGTAATTACAGGCTCGTTTGCGTCAGCTGGTGCCCGCTTAATGAAAACAGAAGCTTGAGTGTGTTGTTTTTTAAGAAGGTCTATCAAGGGTGTGGTCTGAACACGAGTTGGATGAAAATATTTGTGTGTTTAAAGAGGAAAACCTGATTTGGAAGGGCACCTAGCAGGGGAGCAAGCTGGTCGTGGGAGGCTAAACCTCGACAAATTGAGAATATATGGGTATACAATGAGTTATGCCTGGCATAAGACATTTGAATTGGAAACAGAATAAGTTGGCTTGTACCTATCCATATCAAGGAGAGAGTCATTTCTCAAATAAGAGTCGAGGACAGGTACAAGACAAGATTCTTCCAGTTCCTCATAACCCACCTTTGTATTGGATTTTGCAATTTTAGTCTGTATTTCTGTTTGAAGTTACTGATTTACGAGGGTTCTACCCCAACTTACTCTCAAGAATTTGTTCTAGTGCTCTGTCTTTCTCTGCTTGAGTTGTCAGGTATTCATTTATGTTCCACTGGCAATTATTAATACAGAAGAGGGGAAATGGGAACAACTTTAGAAGCTGAACTAGAACCATGTCCGTAACCAGTTCCCTTTGCCCAGTAATTTGACCCTGTAATATGGGTAGGAAAACTGACATACACTAAGATACTAACCCCCGTAAGAAGAAGAGGTAGGTGGTTTAGCAGCCTTTTCTTTGCCTCCTTTGTCTTTTTTCTTTTTTGGGGTCTTGGCCTTCTTTGGTTTTTTTGGTGTTTTGGATCTTGGCTGTGTCGACCTTTATTTACGCTGTCATTAGGGCCAAGAAAGAGTGTTGTACTGAGGGGGAAAAACAACAAAACAAGCACGCAGTGGAAGTCCAGGTGCAGATCTACTCACGTTAGTTGACCCAGCAGATCCAACGTCTGGTCCATCCCTTTGGCATGTGACGCTCCCATCCCAAACCGCTGTTGTGACTTCGAAGTGTGTCGTTGGTTTCTTTTTTTTTCCTAACTTTTTGTCCGTTTTTGTCCATGAAAAATCCACCTGGCCCCTATTTCAAAGAAAGTAAATTCTCTTCAACGAGAAGGCACCAACAGGATGGTGGGTGGTAGCAGGAAACAATAAACAATATCATTATTGTGGCAAACATCCCCGTGGAGAAAATAGCTCCACACAAGTTTGCGTGTCGTTGGTACTTTGTGTTGTATTGTGGTTGGAAAGTGGTTTTGTTGTTGGAGGTTTACCAAGAGTGCGTTGGCGACTATGAGTTGGAATGGTCGAGGGGATCACAACACAGCAGACATGTCTCCGAGGTGCCTGATTTTGTCTTGACCACCAACAACTTGAGGTTTCATCGAAGGATTTTTTTTTGTTCTTGGACTGTTGGGCGACGTGACGCAAAACAGCAGTTTCCTTGTGTGCCTCTTGAGGATCTCATAACCAAACCAAGCACTAGAAAAGGCCTTTTCTTTTCGAGTTATTGTGTTGTTTCTTTTCAGTGCTCAAGAATTCAAAAAAAAATGGTCCTATTGCCTTTACAAATAAAACAATTGTTGAGGTGTTCAGCTTGCTGAATATATGTTTGATGGTACTTTCACCAGATTTGCCTCCCCGTTTCGGGCCTGTGGTGTTCCCCTGGTGCCGACCCTGTCAATGTCAACTTTGTCGCGCAGCATTGTGTCTTGCTCTTCGATATATTTCTTTACAAATGGAGTAACACACTCCGGGTTTCTTTCACGGAATTCGTCAAGTTGATCCCAGTTGTTTGGCTGTGCAATACCATTAGTTGATGAATAACCCTGAAAAAAAGAACCACATACCTTGGAAGTGAGTAGTGAAATGATGGCATCCCCGGCGGCAGGATTTGTGGCATAAGGTACCATATGTACATCACAAAGCCGATAAAGGGCTTCCACGTCATGCTCGTGAGGATGTGCGGACATGGGGTCACGGAAAAAGATTAAAGCAAGCAACTGATGCCTAGCGGCAAGAGCGCCAATTTCCTATGAAGTACATAAGTACATAGCATAAAAAAGATGCAAGAAGAATTTACCTGATCACCTCCCAACGGGCCAGAATTACAATGCTTTGCCAGCTTTAGGCCAGCACCAAGTGTAACTACATCCCCAGTTGTTCCAGTTGCCACAATGTTGAACTTGTCAAGCACTGCTTTATGCTTGATCAGCCAAGCCTTCATAGCAGGCTTGCAGAGGTTGTGCGCAATGATAGCAATGTATTTCATGCCATTAGCGTCAGCAGAGGCCAGTCTGGCCTGGCTGAAACTCTTCACCACCTTGATCACAGACTCGAGCTTCGCCTGAGCAGAAGCCGTGTCCCTCTGCGAATTGACCAGCTTCCTCAGCTCCTCGATACCGCTGTTCGTAAGCCCCACGCCCGCGATTGCCTCTGAAATCTTGGCAGTCTCCAGCCTGGCCTCCATCACGGCCACCTGCTGCGCGCACAGCTCGGCCTGGGCGCGGGCGGCCTCGAGGTCGCCGCCGATGCGGCGCAGCCGGGCGCGCGTCTGGAAGATGGCGTCCCTCACGAACGTCTCCTGCTGCCTGGCGACGTTGCACTCGGCGGCGGCGTCGGCCTCCTTCTGCGCGGCGTCCTCGGCGGCCCGCCGGGCCTGCCTCTCCTGCTGCTCGGCGGCGTCGCAGGCCACGCGGGCGCGCTGCTCCGCGTCCACCGCGTCGCCCCACTCGTCGTGCACCACGGTCGCCTCCACGGTGTGCTGCTCCGCCGCCTCGTAGGCCCTCGCGTCCTCCGCCGCCAGCGCGGCCGCCAGCGCCCTGGCGTACTGGCCCCACAGCCTCGCGGTGTTCTCCCTCTCGGCGTCGAGCCTGCGGCGGGCCGCCTGCGCCTCCTCGGCCGCGACGCGCGCCCGGTTCTGGACGAGCTGCCGGTCTCCTTGGAGGGCGACGCTGCGGACGTAGTTGTCGTCGGCGCGGGAGAGCTTCTGCTGGATGGGGACGAGGTCGGCCTCGTGGCGGTCGAGGGTGGCGGTGTGGAAGTTGAGCTGCTTGGTGATGGTGTCTACTTCGGCGCTGGCGTCTCGGGACTGTTGTTGGGCGGCGCGGAGGTCTTCTTCGGCTTGTTGCACGGAGGGGGCCTCCTCATGTTGCTGCTGGAATTTCAACACACTGGCTCTTAGTCTATCCATTTTTTCGAGTTGATTGTGTGTGCATGGTTACCCTTAAAAATGCCACAGCCCACCAACTCGTTGGCACGTCCCCAATCAGGATTTCCCAAACAGAAGCGGAAAAAGAAGTTGGTCTGTTTTCTCTGGAGTTGGTTGGTACAAGAGAGGGTTGCCTTGGAACAAGGCCTTGTTGTAGTACCCTCAGGGCACATGAAGGCTTGATAAACAGTGCATTCTCACAGGAGGGTTCTGGGAAAAATGATTTTGGAGAACGAACTCCACAGCGCCATCAGGACATTCTCATAAGGTGTATCATCCCTTTTTTTTCCCCGGAAGCTCATTGAAGGATGGTGTCTTGGAGTCGTTGCGGCGTGGTGTTTGCCACTTGTGTTGTAGTTTTGGGGCCTCTCGCGGTGTTTGTGTGGGCTCGATCACGGGCTTCCCTCTCGCTCAAGGACGCCGTTCTCAGCCCCGTCGCCACCGACGACTACGAGCAATGCGACTGGCGCAGCGGCCTCAACTCGTTTTCGCTGCGTTTTTCCCCCGCGGGCGATCCCTTTGTCGTGGAGACGCCGAGCTCGCAGGCCGTGGCCGCGTCGGGCACGCACCCAATCAACGTCCGCGTGAAGCACGTGCAGAACCAACCGGTGCAACCGAACTATGGGAGCCTGGCAAAATACACAGCGGCGGGTGCTGTTGAATGTGATCTCAGCAGGAGAGCCGTGCCTGGGCTTCTGTGCCTTGACGTGGTTGTTCCAGTGGATCATTTTGCTCAATCTGATTCAGGGAATATCATGGGTATGCCCAAATTTTGCAAAAAACCAAACCTTTGTCTGACTTGCACAACCACTTCCTTCTTCTTCTCACTGGTTTTTTTTTTTAGTTCATTTCCAAATCCTTCCTGCAAGCAAGCGTGACGGTTCTCTTGTGGGACCCCTAGTTTTTAACCTTGGGGGACCTGGTGTTGTTGCTCACAATTCTTTGACTGAATGGATCCTAGAAATGCCCGTTCCAGTGAGAGAGGTACCCTTTTTTGTTCCTCCATTGCGTATCGAACTCCAGTAGGCCTTTGATTTGGTCTTCTTTGATCAACGAGGCGTGGGTGATTCATGTGGCTTGTGGTGCCTTGAAGACTCCACAGAATTTTACAAAGTATCAGTGTAATATATTACTACAGGGACTAACCCCTTCCCAGTATGACATGAACCTTGATGATGACACGGGAAGAGCAGAGACAGTGAATAGGACATACCAATTCGCCACAGATTGCGTACATCACCTTAATTCCTTTGTAGAAGCTCAGTGCGTCATTGGTTCAAATGAGACACCAGCACAGCAACGTAGAAGCGTGAGTCTGTGTGCCTCTATTTTTACTCTGACTTGACCAAGTTACTTCCATTTCTTGGAACACAACAAGCCATACGTGATCTAGAAGTCTTTAGAGTTCTTACCAATACATCAAAATTGTGGTTATATGGAGCATCTTATGGCACGTATTTCATGCAAGCCTATGCGTCATCTTTCCCTGAATCGGTAGCTTCAATCATCCTGGACTGTAGCGTCAATCCTGCACTCAACATTTCTTCCTATACCTCCTCTCAAGTGAGAGGGCTTCAAGCAGTAATTCGAGATACCCTTTCTGCATGTGAACGCGATCCATCATGCAATCATGATGCCGCCTGCAGTGGCAGTTCTTGCACCTCACTGTTTGATAAACTCAATTCGCAACTGCAGGAAAGTTATGCTGTGGTCGATTTTCCACTTCCCACATCTACACCTCCATTTCCACAGAATCCCATACGCTACTTCAGTGATACTGCCCTCCAAACTGTAAGTGAGGATTTACTTTATTCACCCCATGGCCGCAGTCAGCTTCTTCGGGCCCTCCTTCAAGCTTCTGTGCACCGCAACTTCCTGTCTTTACTTAGGCTTTTCTACCTCTCAGCTGGGGTTGACAGTCTAACACTTGGAGTCCAGTCAACAGAGGAACAGGAAGATTTTTCAGATGCTTCATATCTAGCAATCTGTGGTTGCGATTACAGCTTTGATGTACTGAATAAGGGTGGAGATGATGTACAATTGTGGGTTTCTGATTACGTTGAACAAGGTAGACTTCTTCTCTTCACTCTGGTTTTTTCCTTACTAAATTAGGTTCTCAATATTGGACATCCCCCTTTGGGGTAATGTGGTTTATTGATATTGCGGAGGCTTTTGTTCATGCTGAGACTCACAGCCCTGTTCCCTCTAATGAGCCAATGCCTCTTCCCTCGAATGTGCCCTGCTTACTTATTACATCTGATGTAGATCCCTCTACTCCCTTCGAGCAATCCTTGCAGGTAGGAAGAAAGGAAAAAAAGTACAGCAAGAAACCAACTAATTAAATAAAGCTTCACGGTGATATTCCTGAATCATCTTTGCTTGTACTTAAAGGTGGGCCTCATGTGGGGTTCTTATCTGGAAGTAAATGTGTGGACTCAATTGTCACCGACTTTTTATTTGGAGAAGAGCCGGAATCGGAAACTACTTACTGTGAAATTAGCGTACCCCCAAAGAACTCTCCCAACACAATTCCTTACACGAAAAAAAGGTTTTCCCAGAGTATGTGCCCTTGACTCCAAGTGATTCCCGTCTATTCAGCGGGCCACTGGATGCATTGATTGCTGCAGACATAGAGTTGCACAATCTCCCGGAATGTGTGTTCCATCTCTAGGTCAATGGCAACTTACACAATCAAGATGTATACTGGAAGCGGGAGAAGAATTTAGCTGTTGGGTGCCATTATGGCGGAATTATTCGTTTCATAAACCCTAGCTCAGTGAGAGGCCGATTGCACATGAGATTGGAAGATTGTGAATTTTCGAAGGGCCTAATTCTAAGTGGAAATGGCACCGAAGACTATAAACCCAACTACAAGGTGCAGAAATTTACGCTCTCTGTTCAAACCACTGGTTCTGGGTGGGGTGGCATTTTCTATGAACGCTTGGAAGATACCCCGCCACACGTGCATGGTACCTGGCAGACATCATCTGACAATACATCAATTGTGTCAGGAATTTTGTTTATTGGGAGCTGTGCAACCGTTTTGGTGGTGGTGGTGTGCTGGCTCAAATTTGTGGATAGGACAACGGCTTCTCACAAACACAAAAGTTTGAGGGAAGTACCTGTCTATGCTGACTTTGTTGATTACCCCAGCTTGTAAGGGAGTACTGTAAAGCATGTAATAACAAAAACAATACCATTTTGTCATGACTTTTTTTTTTTAATTCTTAAGAGCCTTCGACTTTCCCCAGCAAAACAGAAGCTTCTTTTTCCCGACCCTTGTTTGTGTTTGGCTGGTTGCAGTGAAGAGTAGGAGGTTGGCCAGGTTTCTGTTGCATTGTAATTGTGTATTGAAAAGAGCCTCGCCCAGCACCTCCATCAAGAGCATTGGTTTGTCTGCCTTCATAATGCTCCTGATAAGCACGCCTCTTCGGCAGTGTAAGAGTTGAATGACTTGATTATGTTGTCCTTGAGAGACGAATCGGCGGAAGCAATGTCCCAGACTTTTTCCCATAGCTCAGAACTCTCTCGTGAGCCGGCGTACTTGGCTAGCCAAGTGAGTTTGAGCGAGCTACTTACACCGCTTTGTCATCACAGAAACCCTTCATATAGGCAACCATGGCCAGTTCAGGGTTGCCAGTCTGACACCACTCACCCACCTGCATGCAGTCATAACTTTGCGACTGCAAGTACTCAGAAAATTGCTGGGGCAGGCCACACTTCTTACGAATCGTACTTTTTTTTTCTCCCCCTGAAGTACGACTCAACGCCTACGAGCTGATTTCGCGGTTTGTGGATAAATAATAGAGCCTTTGTTTTTGTTTGCCGTGCAAGAACTTAAGAAGTGTGGCCTGCCCCAGCAATTTTCACTGGATCGTTAAGATACTTTGGTCGTTGGAACGGTTGTTAATCAAGGTAGGGACTCAAGGGCAGCAGAAAGACCCAAGACAGCCTTCTTGAAGGACGATATGCTGTCTTCTATAATGTCTACAGAGGAGAGGTCCAAATCCATCTGGGTGTTATGGAGGAGAAGAATGAATTAGGGTTTCATTGAATGTGAAGGAAGGTGTGGAGGGTGGAGTTACATCGGCAAGTAAATCGAGGGGATCCTTGGAGCATCCACTGGAAAGAAAGTTGAGGTACTTGTCAAGGAATCCTGGCTTGTGTGCCAGCAAATTGAATACAATTTTCTCGGCAGCACAAAGGCTGGTGGCGTATCTTGATGTTGATTAGTGAGTGGTCTTTTTCCAAATTGGATGTTTACTTGTAAACGTAGAAATTTAGGAAGAAGTGCAGGACTCTCTCCCACTCAAATGAAATCAGCGAATCTTGAATGACATTGTCTCCATGATATAGGGTATTTAAAGAAGCATACTGGGAAATGGTGAATAACAGAGACTACCTTGAAAAAATGCTTTGTACCTCGGTGCAAAGCAATTCATCTGTTAGTGGGACTCCGGATTCAATCTTTTCGTGTATGATCTTCTCGAATTCTGCAAACATAGTCTGCCTTTAATCCAGGTTACCTACTTCTGCAGAATAGGATTGAAAGTATACCGGAAAAGAGTTGTGCGGAACTCATCACACCTTGTTATTTAGGTAAGCTCACAATTGCAGTGGAAGAATTTTACTTCTTATTTAACAGATAGGCCTTCAATCTAATATCTGTGGCAGTGGTCATAAGGTGCTCGTGAAGTAGCATTTGGTTTACTGTGCTTGCTACTTCAGCAACAAAAATACGGTAGCTTTAAATGTGAACTCACAAATAATTAATTGCATAATAATACCTGTAATAGAGATGCGGCTGATTTCGGGAGGAGAAGGCCTTGTGCATTGCATGGCCAAGCTCATGGGCAAGAGTAGTGGCGCTGTAATTGAGAACTGTTATATTTAAGACCAATGGCAGCTAGATTTAGACATTATGCATACGAGTCAAGATCATTGTTGTAATTCATCAAAATATAAGGGTGGGCATCGTAACAGCCCGTTGAGTAACCACCGGCCCGTTTCCCTCGGTTTTCGTATCTGGTAGTTCAATGAGTTGTCATAATAGTATTACTGCCCTACACATCGATCCATCGTTCAGAAATAGCCTGAACTACTACTTAGTTGCAGATTCAAGGCGTGTGCATGCATACTTTATTTATCAATTCCGAGTAGTTTGGACCCAGAATTTGCAGGGACTCCCTTACCCAAGAACATGCTTGATCGTATGGAACCTACAACCGCATCAGATCTTCGTTAGGAGCGAGGAGATGCCTTCATAGAGAAGTCTGGAACTATGGATACATGCATGTCATACCTGGTGAAATTTAGACAGTAGAAATATGCTAAAATGCTTACATATTAAGTTTCTCCAATTTAAGTGACTTGCAACGCAAGCTAAAGTACGAATAAAGATCTGGAAGAGATCGATGTACAGCATCAATTAGAGCGTGGTAGACACTTGGCTTCACATTATCGGCATGAAGTGAAGCTTCAAGAGCTGATGGGTAATTACGTAGACGAGCTCGAAAAACAGAAGCTTTCACTTTTGCATTCAAACAAGCGGAGAATGTATGTGCCAGGCTCCCATATACAGTGTAGAGTGTGGTGTAAGCCTCTCTCCGGGTATTGCGGTCTCCACTCTTTTTTGGGATTTTAATGGGGCACAAAAAAAAAATAAGAAGGGTAGCCAACCTGAAGGAGTGAGATGTAATTGCCATTTGAAAGGGGGACTGTTGTTTTTATACCATTTGCGTCCGAGATTACAAGATTTGGGAATTTCATATCAGCATTTCTTAGGAGATTTGATATGACACGCGGATTGTCCAGCAAATCACCCATTCCAGCCAGTAACGCCTCTTCTTTTGCCGACAGTGTATGTGGAGCATCACGTAATATAAGTTCGATGTAACGGCGGTATGGGACTAATAGCTCGTGATTCAACCAGTGAGTGATGGCATATTCGGCGTTCCCAGCACTAGTTTCAGATGATGGAACCTTGATGGGTTCCAACATTTCCGGAACAATCCAAGAACAATCCGCGTCTATCTGGCTCTCCAACGAACGAATGGTATCAGCCATGCCCTGGGCAGCTGAATCCGATTTGTCACCGTCAGCCCTCAAGTTTGCATATGTTCTTACACGGGACAAAGCCCTATCGATATCGTCGTGTATTCTCACAACAGCAGCAATATTCTCAGCACTCAGGCATACCTTCCCTGTTAAAAAGAAACCCACAATTTGTTATTGACCCACTTTCACAAAAACTGGATCAGCACAGCTCAAAAGTGTACCTTTGTATTCCTGCATGGGTGCTACCATTGGAAGCAACTTGTCAACAGCTTCTCTCCAATCGTCGTCGCTCACAAAAAGAGGTGTGAGGTCCCACTTGAAACACATAGGAACCTTGCAAAATCAGTCAGCACTTATGGGATGAACAACAACGCCCACACTTCGGTACGAGACCGTCCAACGTAACAACCCAACGACGAAGCTGCGGCCATTGGTTTTTTCCTTGTGATCTCAATTCTCAGTATGGGGAACAGATTTCCTCACCACAGAGACCTTAAACAAGTGCTGTCTTTCTCTTCTTGTATACACGCTTTTCTTCACCCTGGGGAGCAGTGGAATGTTTTTGGCCCAGTGTCCCTTTTTTTTTGAGCAGATCCAAGCAATGATCGTCCTTGCAGTGCTCGTTGTAGTGACCTTGGTCCTCCTGCTTCTCGTGCGAGTTTATATCAGTATGAACCCCCCCCCCTTTTTTTTTTAAATCCTAGTCCCCTTTCCGTTTGTTGTTTCCTCCCGCCTCGATGACACCCCCCGCCAGATATCCCACGTAGGTCCTCCATCGTGCCTTCACCATCCTACGGCACACGCGACGACAGTGCGTCTCGACATCGTCATCATCATCGAGACCGAGGCGGAGGCCACAGCCACCGTTACAGGCGCCACGACGACCAATCTCAATCTCAATCTCAGTCTCAGTCCCAGCCTCAGCCTCCCCCATGGTCGATTCCGGAGGAAGAGCCGTTTGATGTGTCCATCGAGGCCATGGCGCAGCGCTCAGCCCGGTACCTCGACGACGTGCCCGACGCGGTTCCCATAATCGCGAGCACTCCGGCCCAAGGCACAGTGATGTCTTCGCAACAGACTACCTCCAACTACACCGGCGGACATGCCAATCACCATGACAATGACAATGACAATGCCAATGCCAATGCCAATGCCAATGCAAAAGCAAATGCCAATGCCAATGTCCATGTCAATTTCGGTGCCAGTGGGGAAGCTATTTCTTATAGTGGGGCTTCTCGTGGAGGAACAGATGCCAATATGACACCCGTCCCCCCGCCTATTTACTCATCACCTGCGGTACCAAGCTCTGTGAAGGAATTGCCAACTGTGCAAGGTGTGATGAGGGGTGATTCTTGCGCCGCGGCTGTTGCGCCACTGCAGTCATCACCTCAGTCTCGGGCATCGTACTACCAAAGGACTGGTCTGACTAGCAACGCTGGTGACAATCCGACATTTGTCCGTAGGTCTCCTCCTGTAACCCGAAAAGTATGTGAATTGTTCGCAAATGGAAGGGGGTAACTCATATCTTCTATCTAGCAGGAGAAGTTGCAAATAAGTCCCCCACAAAGACCCGCACAGGCGAGTCCATTGCATAACATTCAACCAGCGAGAAAGTATCTAAAAGACACAACTTTCTCACACGAAAAATTCTTGAACTCTTGTGAAACCCCTTCGTTCTTCATTGAGCACCCAGTAGGGGGTTCACAACCACGACTCCAAGATATTCCATCACAAATTGTAAGGCCAATACTACAACAACCTGGGACAATCCTCCAACATCCAAAGTTACAATCAAATGCAACAGCTAGTACAGTTGACAATAGAACACCCACAACTGGACTCCTGACTAACCTACAATCTGCTCAGTTGGAAGAGACTGTGTTCAGTCATCCCTATAAAGTGCCACCTCAACAAGAACCCCCTAAACAAGAACGACAACCAGCTCCACAAGAGCGGCATCCACTTCCACAAGAGCCGCAACCCCCTCCAAAAGAATTGCATCCACCCCCACAAGAGTGGCTACCACCGCCAAAAGAACTTCATCCACCTCCACAAGAATCAGAACCACCCCCAGCAGCTCAAGAACAACCCCAATGGTTGATGAAATTAACCGAAACACAGAATAGAAGCGAAAAAGTGCTCCCAGAGGTACAAAAACCGCCACAAACCGAAAAGCCACAATTTCAAGCACCACCAAGCTCTTTTCTCCCACAGCAATTAGACAAGCAGCCGCCACCCCCAAAAACTGAGGCACTGTTCACACAACCCCAACTTTTCCCACAGCCCCAACTGCCATTCCAACCACCGCCACTTCAACCTCAACCTCCGCCTCAACTACAAACTCAAGCTCAACCTCCACCTATCCCGAAGCCTGAGCCACAACCTCAGCCCAAACCACAGCAGCCAACGTTATTCCCGTTTACTACAAACCAACCAGAAACCCAGACAAAGATAAACACTATTACACGAGACGCACCCACGCAATCTCAACCTCCAAGGGAAATACCAGCAATCTCCACTGCAAATACTGGTTTACAGCTTTTTGCCAGTACGCGAACACCTCCGAGTAATACTGCAACGAACTTAGCAGAACAAGGACATTTACCACTTTTCCCTGCCGCGACCCCTGCTCCCATTCTTTCAGCGACAGGGGTGTCCACAACGTTCATTCATGCCCCTCAAGAAGACCTCATGGCCAAACTTAGCCCACAGGGTGCTGCATTATGTGCGAGTATGAATTTGGCTATCAATCAGATTTCAAACGACCCCATACAAGTGCAAAGAAAAGTACTTTGTCAGTCATCAATCCTTAAAACAAGTTTAACTTCCCACATCAGGTTATGGAAATCAATAAAGTTTTTTCCATGGGTACTTGCACTGAAATTTTAATGCACTTATGCGCTAAGAAATTCTTGGTATACAACTCTTAAATGTTTGAATGTCAATGCCTTACTTTCATCTTCCTCTCTTCTCCTGCTCCTCTTTGTTAAATTATCTCCTACACTTTTATTTCTCCTTATTGAAGGGTTCTTTCAGGATCAAGCAGAGAATCAAATATTCATGCACCCGCAATCAGCCTATGCTGTGGCAGCCGTAGTACACAATGTCTCTAAAAGCCACCCAAAGTATGTGTTGGTATCGTAATCTATTTTACTCACTCTTCTTACAGATTCACTGAAATTATGAACCAGCAATTCTGGCATTCCTGTTGTTACACTAGGCCTAGTGCCGCCACAACTGAAGCACTACAAGGTTTTGCTGCCTGTATCTGTATTTACTTTAAAATGTGTTTTCAGCAATGTCAATTGACAAAATGGTTGGGTACCTGTCTTTGTGGGGTGCTCTTCTACTTCATAGATGTATTTTTCCCCTCCATTCATCCGACCTCTCACTTCCCAATTCAGCCGAGAGAGATACTTGGAAGTGGATAGCGCAATTTTTGAACATGCCCACTTTCGACAGACATTGTCCCGAGATGCTCCTCGCCGTTTTAGAGGTAGCATTCACACATCACAACAACACAACACAGCAATAATCTCCACAAACAGATAACTGGGGATGCGTTGCATGCCGCGTATGGTAACACATACCACTCACTGATACAGACCATTTGGCAGGATTTACTTCAGCATCCCTCCGTGCAACCTGTTCCCAGTCACGTTCAAAATCGCGTGAAAATCCTCAGGCACTCCCTCACCCTCCCTTAAAATGCTGGA
>JAHLWZ010000916.1:0-47880 GCA_020536535.1 Pelomyxa schiedti | reverse complement strand
GTGTGTGTGTGTGTGTGTGTGTGTGTGTGTGTGTGTGTGTGTGTGTGTGTGTGTGTGTGTGTGTGTGTGTGTGTGTGTGTGTGTGCGTGCGTGCGTGTGTGTGTGTGTGTGTGTGTGTGTGCGCGTGTGCGTGCGCCTGCGTGCGTGAGTGTATGTGTCTATGGCTACTTGGCTCGAGCCCATCCTGTATTGTGGCTGTGTGTCTGTGTCTGTGTAGCCTGTAGGTGTTGGTCACTGACGGGGGGATATCTGAAATGTGTAGGCATTGTGCTGATTATACTTCCTACTTCTCTTTGGTTGACGCAGGAACCTGACATGGCCGACCTTATTGACCAGGATGCTATGACTGACACCATGGCCAAGCTTTATAATGTCACTACGTCAAATGGCGGTGCTAGAGTATCTGGAACTTCTGGGTATCTTCTCCTTTTTTCTTACTCTTGGCATTGAGGTAACCACTGCTGGCTTTTTTTAAACAAAAAAAGATTTGATTCCGCCGCTGATTATATTGTGGAGCAGCTCACCGAGCATGATTTTATTGCACATCAACAATTCTTTGACTACAACTACTTTGTTGTGGTCGGTGTTCCCGTTCTCAACATGGTGTCCCCTCGAGAACAGAATTTCACATACAACCATGACTTCAGTATTCTACGGGATTCGCCAAGTGGCGAAATTACTGCCCAAATAACTAAGATCCCAAACTATGGCTGTGATGATGCAGATTACTACGGTAATAGGCACTTGATATCCCTGATTACAAACAGTTTCAAAACAGGGTTTCCAGTTGGAAATATAGCCCTCGTACTTACAGGCGTTTGCACTGGCAAGTACAAAATTCGAGTAGCAATGAAGTATCAACTCAATTCAACTCGCGTTCTTTGCTATATTAATTCCAGGTTTGAAGCCAGTGCAATATTCATTTATAATACTCCTACTACCACAACCACGCTTGTTGGAATTGGAGGTTACTCCACAATTCCAGCTTTTGGAGTATCATATAACTGCGCTGTATGGATAAGTGATGAAAATACTGCTGTATATCTGAAAGTACTTTTTTTTTTGCTCAGGTTTCAACTCACTAAATACCTAAGGTTGAAACTATGTACACACAAAATGCAACAAGAAACATTTATGCTGTCAGTTCCAAGGTAGAATCTTCACTTTCACGAACTCAAGTCTAAGACCTTGGAAGGGAGACAACTCCTCAGTGATTGTAATCGGTGCTCATTTGGATACAAAGCCAGCTACGCCAGGCGTAAACGACGATGCAAGGTGAGACATTTTTAGATTCCCATTATTTGCTAAAAACTGTCCCAAAGTGGAATTTCTGCTCTGCTAGAGATTGCATACGCCTCAAAAAAGTGAGAAGTACTCTACTGACTGCAAATTCAATTCATTCCAGGCTGGATAACTTACGCAATCAATTGATATTTGCATTTTGGGGAGCCGAGGAGTATGGCTTGCAAGGGTCTCGGTACTTCGTTTCAGTATGTAAGATTCTCCATAATCCAAGTTAATCGAACAAAGCATAGAACCGAATATGATTTCAACATTGAAGCGTGTACTCCTCCAGTTGTAAAGACCTTTTTAAAACAAGACAGACATCAATATGGACATGATTGCCAGTGCCAATTACATATACTACATTAGTTATGGTAACTCCAGTGTTGGGTCTGAGTCCCTCAAACACGCTTCCTCAAAGCTTCAGGTAAAGAGTTTAGGACCACTACCATTCTTGACACAAAACCAAAGGTCCTTTTTGAAGAGTACTTCAATGACAGCCAAATTCCTTTCGAGTATTTCCTCTTCTCCAACGGGTCTGACTATGGCCCGTTTCTCGATGCCGGAATTCCGGCCGTTGGTACACTATCTCTATCTCCTCTTTCCCGCCTCCTCCTAATTCCGTCACAGAATCCAACACCGGCGTTGGTATGTACCGCTTCCGTTGCAACCACAACTTTCTACTATCATTATAAAATCACTTTCAATCCCAACAATCCACAACATTCCACTATTCCATATACCTCAAACTGACAATATGTATTCCTGTTGCAGCTGAAGTAAAGACCGCAGAAGAGCGGACACTATTTGGAGGGATGGCAGGAGCCACATGTGACCCATGCTACCACAAGGCCTGTGATACTATGGACAATATCAACTCCGATGCATTGCTGGTTCAGGCACAAGTCGTGGCACATTGCTCACAGGTTTTGGGTACAAAACAGGACCTGCATGAATTCTTGTACTCTTGAAACTTCTAAAAAAAAAACAAAACAAATAAAAAACAAAAAAAAAAAAAAAAGAGAAAGTTTTTTTACAAAACCATTTTTCTTGTTTGTTAGCAAGGCCTAAATGAGAGACCACGCATCCAGAAGCACACAAAGGCGGTAATGAACTGACGGGATAGTTAAATAAAATACAAACTGTTTTGTACATACTCCAACAAAGCAGTCCGTGAGATAAACACCACAGCTGTAGCTGTCGTGGTGTATTATCACTGCAATAATGGATACAGCCGAGACGCACAAAAATGTGAACATACACTAATATACGTTGGTATATGTTTTGAGAATGAGCAGGGATAAAAAATACCAAGAAGAAGCAGAATGCATTTTGTAGGTAAGCTCCTATTACTCCAAATATGGCAGCAGCTATAGACCCAATAGCCACAACCCAACTTATACAAGTTAAAAAAAAACAAGGCTAATAACAAAGAACAAAGTTAAAACATCAACATGTTGACACTAGCCCATAATCCCACAATGGCGTTACCTTAGCACGCCACTAGCCCAGAACGAGAGTATTCCCATAACTCCCATTCCGGCGCACAGCACTAGGAGGACTATTGCACGCCAGTCGTTTGGTAGCCTGAGGATTCCCCTCTCGTCGATGTGCTTGGTCTGCGGTGCTCGCATGAACGGGTTCTTGCTCGGCGACGTCTCCATGTCCGCCATCGATGTATTGTATTATATATCTATCACAGATCTACTGGTGTTGTGTTGTGGGTTGGTGTTGGCGTGATGTGCCGGCGTTGATTGTTGCTGTTTTGATGATCAGCGCTCTTCTTAACTGTTTTGAATTTTTGTCTGCAGTTTCAAATTTGGGCGTCGAAGAACGACGTTCTTTGGGCTATGGGGGACCCACTTCGACTTGAGATGACGAGAACCACTGCCGAACAGAGGAATCAACCGTACAATCGAGGTTTTCCAAGTTTCTGTGAACAAGAAGCTGCACGAACCGACACTGTGGCAGCGACACGCAAAAATATTAAAAACCACAGACAACTGGTCGGGGTTGGGACACGGTTATGGGAGTGTATAGGCGGGAGCTTGCAGGGGGCACAGTGCCCGAGTGGAAGCAGCACTACGTCAAGTACAACAAGCTGAAGAAGAAGATGGTTAGGATACAGGCCGCCCTGGCGTCCCTCGCCCTCTCTGCCTCCCATAATGCCCATGCACATGACGAATATGCATCGGCGGCGTCAGAGGCTGCGCCGGCGTCATCGACACACGCAACAGTGGCATCTGGTCCCACCGGTGGGTCTCTGCTTCTGATGGTTTTGGGTGGTGATTGTGTTTTTTATGTTACTCTCTCTTGTATTCAAGAGTTGGTATTTATATCATCAAACACTCTAAGAGAGTGGCTTTGTGTTAGGGGGTGGACATACGGATGCAGAGGCAGAATTCTGGTCCTTCTTGGAGAAAAATATCCAGAATGTGGATAGGTTCTATCAAAAGCAACTTGACGAAATATCTGCCACCTTCTGGTTTGTTTCTATCACATTTAGTGCCGCTCACTGGCCAATCAAAGCAATCTGGTCTATGATGCTATCTCAATGAAACTGATAAGAAATTATGAACCAGGCAGTGCACATAGCCACCACATTATAAGTTCTATCAGCAATGCTGCAACTTCGGACTCCCCCTCGCAGGACCAAATCGTGCAGGCCCTTAGGTATGGAATACAAGGTGATAGACAAGAATGGAGAACGCACAACAAGCCAGCTTCGATACACTACAAAGAGGCACTACTATCTAAATGGGCGAGGATGAAAGGTTGAGGAGCATAGAGAAACTTTCTCACTATTACCCAGCCAAGTCAAAACTTCGCCGGTCTTTTACTGTCTGCTATCGAAATGTTATATTTCTTAAGAATTATTGTAAAATAAACACGGAAGGCTTCAAGAAAGTTATTGATCTGTATGATAAAAAATTTGGTACTACTTACAAAGACTCCTATTTACCTGATAATGTAAGCTTTCTGTGTCTTTATTTCTGTTCACCTGAGTTGCAGATCTACAAAACTAAATTTTCTAGAATGGACGCGTTAAATACATTGTATGACGAGCTCACGTATGCCTTACAATCCCAACAAATTTCCTCAAAAAGTCGCAGGTTTGTATATTCCCATGCCTTTGAAAAAGGTGATTACAAGAAAGCAAAAATATCCCTCTCTGTTATACACAATGACCAGCAGGGGTGGCTTACATTCCGCCTCGGTCTTCTTCGTGATAGTTACTCTTTTCAGCTGATCTATAATAGGGGTATTGATTGGAATCGGAACCCCATTAGTTATAATGTGGATGTTTTATGGTGCAATGCTCACTAATAAACTGGATCAATATAATGCCGATGCTCTGTTCATTGCTTACAGGACCGTAGCTATGGCGTTGGTTTGTGTTCTCTCACCCTATTTGTCTCAGATTACCGCAGCTTCTTCTTTGGCTGTGGGGAATTGACATGTTTGTATGGGAACTGTCAGGCTGTTAAGCTAGTATCACCCAATTTATAGGTCTGGTCTAAGTTCAGAGTCAACTATGTGCTTATATTTGATTTTGACACACGCAAACAACTTTCTTTCAAACAAGTCTTCGAGTTTGCAGCGTTCTTCACCCTAATATTCTTACTGAGTGTATTAGGGTAATATCAGTCCCATAAATTGTCTTAATCTGACGATAAAAGATACTGTGTCTCTGTAGATCCACCACCCCATTTTGAATGGACGCAATCTTTTCCTGCTGTTGTGTGGCCTCTTTTCATGATGTTTGTTGTACTTGTCGCATTTGTAAGTTAGCCACAGTGTTCTTTCCGTAACGTACCTCAGTTTTTTTTTCAAATCAGAGCTAAATTTTGGCTGTTCAAATGTATCTTTAAAACTGTATGTGCACCTTTTTTTCAAGTCTTATTTAAGGTACGCTATCTCTCTATGTTGATGGTATCCACATCTAATTTGTGCAGGATTCCTTCATGGCGGATCAATTAACTTCCCTTGCCATCGTCCTGTATGATCTCGAATTTACATTCTGCTACTACCTCTCTGACCTCTGGACCGGACGCCAGGTTCGAGAATGTGCATCTTACAATCATAACGGTGTTCTTAGGAATGCCTAGCCGCAAATGCATGGACGAGACCCCTAATTGCTGGAATACCCGCATGCTGGCGACTCCTGCAGGTCAGCCAAGGATATTTTTTTGTGCTCTCTTACTTTCACCCACTTAGTGTATTCGCTGCTACCGAGACACTCGCATCAAAACTCACCTTGGAAATGCCGGGAAGTACTTGGTTTCTATACTAGTTTCTGTGTGTATTCATACTATTCTACTCCTTTAACTGTGGTTTCAGGTTTTTTCTTGTCTTAGAGGAAACTTTGACTGCTCTTACCTGGATGTAGATTTTAATACATCTTTTTGTGAAGCTAAATTATAAATCTAAGATAGTATGGTTTACCCTCATTGTCATAAGCACTGGTTACACGGCATGCCTCTCAAATAGTACCGTTTGGTTAACATTTCTAGTTCTCGTGGGATGTCTACTTCGACTGGGGATTTTTGCGAGACAGAACAGGGTACATGCGTGGCCCATCTACCACATTGGAATTTGAAACCTTTTTAGGAAACATATTATACTGCGGCCTATGCTAGTCTACCGTCCCCGAGTTTTGTACTACATTGCAATTATATCAAATTTGATAATGAGACTCATGTGGACCCTCACAGTTTGCCCAAAGAATTTCATTGCAATATAATTTGCCTTTCCAACCCAGTTCTTCAGATTTCGCCGGAATTTCTTGAACGCACGAGTCTCGCTCCTGATGTGTTCACTACCCTTCTTGCCATAGTTGAAATTATAAGGCGAGCACAATGGAATATCTACCGGCTAGAAAACCAACATGTTGCCAACTGCAAGGTTTTGATTCTTCCATTCCAATTCCACCAGTCGGAATGGAGTTCTCGCCCATGTTCTATCCATTCCAAATTCTAAAAAACACCACAGGAAAACAAAGCCACTGAACGAATGTCGGTGCTATTCCACCCTCTCAATGACCACCCCTCCTGCCTCCTGCTAACAACCCGTGCCCAGTCCGCATCAACACACACAACTGCGGTGCACTCTGTATCACCCACAGTATCACAAGTGGACTCTACACCATCAACACCAACACAACAGAACCTAGTACCCTACGATACCCTCGACATGGACACTGAAGCCGTTCCTCTACTCTCCTAACTAACACCTTATGCTAGTTCCTTATGCTGACCAACTAATAAATGATTCATCCCTCTCGGTCTCGAACCGACGTCCTCCTGGATCCCAGGCATTTCATCAAAACAACAAACAACGAAGACCAAAATGGCCGACGAAGCGACACCCAAAGAATCGGCTCCGCCGCCCGAGGCTACCCCCACAACCCCCCCCAAGAGAAGGAGGACCACATCAACAGCCGCCGCGGCGAAACCAAAAACCCCGCGCACACCCACTGGTACCACGAGGAGGGCATCGTCCGCACCCGCTGCTTCCCCCCAGCCACCCCCCCCATCTACACCACCACCACCACCAGCACTACCAGCAGTGGCATCCCCGATGCGCGGCGGGGGGCGCGCCAGGGGAGGCCGAGGGCGAGGCCGCGGCCACACGCGTGCTGACGCCGAGACTGACTCCGCACTCCCACCAACATCGCCGCTGGCGGGGACCAAGCGCCCATGCACCACGAATAAGAACGGGGGTGGTGGGGGGGCTGCCGACGACAACGAGGCAGCAGCAGAAGGAGATGGCGACGGCGAGGGCGACTACTACCGCGGCGACGACGAAGACGAAGGCGACGGGGATGGGGACGGGGCGGTTGGGATGGGCGCGGGGGGGCTCCTGTCCCGCGGCGGGCGGGGGGACCGCGGGGCCGCCGGACGCGGCGGCGGGGGCGCCGGGGCAGGGACAGGGACAGGGGCTGGTGGGGCCTGGGCCGGGGTTGGCGGGGAGTGGGGAGCCAGGGCGCAGCAGGTGGGGATGGTGTACGGGTGGTGCTCGTGCGTGGGGGACTGCGTGCGGGTGAGCGACAGCAACATGGTCGGGGTGTTCAACGACGAGGGGGTGTATGTCATGGACGGGAAGTGCCCCGTGGTTTTGGAGACGTCGATCAAGCGCAACGGCTTCTTTTTGGAACTGGGCGGGGAGCCTTGTATGTACAGGCCTGGCCTTTACCAACGACCTGACTGCTCGAAAAAAATAGATTTCGTTTTCAAGCCAAGAAAGTTCGAGGAGAGCCCATACAAAATCACGGGAATAGGTTGGTCTCCGGTTGTCACTCCACTGAATGAGTATGGAATTGGTAAATCAACTGCCGTGTAACGCCACTTCAGGTGCCTGCTTGCTGTGTGTGGAGTAGACCACTTTATTGGGGTGTACACATTCCCACACTCGGAAAGTGCTGTTTCCTGGTGTCTGGTTAGTATATTCAAGTGTTTCCGATTGTATTAACTGAAAGAAATTAGGTCGAAAATTTAGCAGAAGTTATATGGCGGCACTACCGAAGAGACTGGTCTCGACCTCCAAACAACTTTTTTTTTTTTGGTTTGTGATACATGGCAGGAAGGCAGTTGACGATGCCACTGCGAAAGTACTGTATGACCAGGCCTTGGCTAGGGCCGAATCACTGACTCCGAAAAGACATTACAACAAACAAAACCGGAAAACTCCAGTTAAAGTCCTAAAAATTGCCACCAAAAAGAGCCCGCGGCACTCGTTAGAGGTCCAAGAGTATCTTACTGTTAGGCACAACATCTTTACATTCAACTGTGAGTATCTACTCTCTTCTTTTTCTCATTTTTTGGTCTTACCGACACAGGTGTGGCATGGTCTCCAATCTTATGCTTCCCCGAAAAACAAGTTAGTCTTGTAGCAATCGGAACAAACCACAATGTAATCTTTGTTGGTTTTTAACCTACCTGATTGAATGAATTGTTCTTAGGTTTGCATTATCTCCCTTGATACCAGCAAATCCTGCAAGGGGTCCGTTCTACTTTCAATTTTAATAGTGCCGTAATTCTCCCTAAACAGCATTTATAACTTTCAGTTTGAGTGTGAATTTTCTACTGAAACATGGAATACTGCTCTTGGGTTTTCACCAGCCAGTATCTGGATACATTCACTCTCCAAACATTGATAAGACTTTTTAGAAGAGGACTCCCAAGGTTTTTCCACTGTATTGCTCGCAGTTGGCACTGGGTATGGCTCCGTGTACCTGTTTCAAGTTCAGCCATGTGGATCAAGTAGGAGTGCTAATCTGCCCTCTTCTGTCACATCACACAGCCCATTACTAAGCATCACTGGGCTGTCTACTATTGTTGCCTCCTCAATGAGAGCAATTACCACCATTTCTTGGTCCCCTGATCGAGTAAACCCCTGAATATCGGTGAAGGTAACGGAACAACAAATAGACAAACCGAACTGTTGTTTGCTGTGCCTCCTGGATGATTTATACTTGGAATGAGAAAGACAATAAAACAACTTTGTTTCCAGGTCATCAATGTCTAATCACAGGTTAATAAAATAGAACTCTACAAACAAACCATTTACCTGTATTACAGGAGTTGCCTGGGTTGATCAGCAGTCATTTTTGACATCTTCTTTGACTGGAGGTAATCTAAGTTCATCCTTCTGGGCTTCTTATTCAATGCTTTGGTAGTTAAAAAGTGGTCGGCTTACTTGAATGAGCAAAGTGTTACCTATGACCTGACTTCTTTGACTACAATAGTACCCAAAGCTGTACCTGAATTGCGTGGAATAGCATCATCACCGAATAGATGCTTTTTCGCCACCGTGGTAAGGTATTTTACATCAGTGCATTAAGTGACAACTTAGTACTTCCAGGAACCCAAAAATAAAAACTGGTAATGTTGTAAAATTATTCAACCTCCACGAGTCCATGGAAATCCATTTTACACCACTGTTCTCTGGGGTTAGCTCCCCAACTGAACCGTCACTCGATTTCCACAACAATCCCCTTCTCACCGTTTTGTTGAGAATGGCAACTGCAGAGGCTCCAGTATGCACCGATGCCATTGATGCACTCAAAAATTCCAGCTTTACTTTCGTTGCCACAGCTTTCTCACAGATTGTAACCGCCTCTGAAGCTGCCCCGCCATTGTCCAACAAACTGTACAATCACACAACACATTAACTCGCGCTTACTCCTTCTCAGGCAACGGGCACTTCAGCTTTGCCACATGATTAGGACGAGTTTCCCAGTTAAGCTATCTATGTGTAAATAGTCCTGGATCGTTAGTAACTTCAACAATAGCAAAGAAAATTGGGCTTGGAATTACCTCAACTCAAGGATAAACTTTACTTTTTGCATGCATGGCACTCTCTTCAATCCTTGATAGGATATGGCGAACTACATTTCAGTGAGCCCTGTTCACTTTTCTTAATCAAATAACCAAGAGTTACAGGTGCACGTGAGATACTTTCACTGTCTCACTTGATTCAATTTTGTTCCATGAAAGAGCCGGCCCTGTCTGGCCCAGTTTGCAATACCATTTTAAAGCTGTTAAACACGACCCCAGAAAAACTCCCAATAGAGACTTGCCCAGTTTGTAATTGCGGTTTGCTCTCTCCGCTTTTTCTCCAACCCCTTACAACACAACCAGTTGTCCCTTTTGAGTCACCAACACACTGCAAATGCGAGAAAGGACACGAGTTCAGTGCGTACACCCAATTCACTCACAACCCTCCCCAGCCCCAATCTCACTTTTCTACAGCGAGATGCATGCGGACCATGTTACTAGTCTGCGAAGTTGATAGCCTAGTTTGCTGGGTGTGCGGCGGCGTTTCGCCGGGGCTTCCGCACGAGGTATCCCCCGTTCACTCACTGGAGCTGTTGCCCCAGGCTGCCAAGTCCGCACCGGCAACACCAAAGAAAGCAAGTTCCACCCTCAAGGGAAGCCTGGCACCACCAACGCAAGGAGTAGTTCTTCCAGATGTTACCATCACACCCCCACCTCAAATCACATTCCCTTGGCTATCACCACCAGGCCAACACCCACAAGCTCAACCTGCACCACCGTCCTCAGAATCCACAGCAGCAGCAACACCAATAGAAACCTCAACAACTCAAACAGTATCAACAACAGTTTCATCAGCATCAACAACACAAGGGCATTACTACCCTAGGGGAACCGGCACATGCCCTCTGTGTGGAATTCCACTCCGCCGGAAACAATCACAGCGGGTTATACACATAGGAGGACTGGAAGCAACAGCAAGCCAAAACAAAACAGCATCAACACAATCATCACCAGTGGAATCATCGGAATCACCATCATCATTACTAGTGGAGAGCCAGCACCCTACTCCCATAGCAGACCCAACAACACTCACACGATTCCGGCACAGTACTGCAACTCCGGTGAGAATACACAAGCACAAGAACCTCAGGCCAAAGTACCAAGCCAAAAAGAAGCCGAAACCTAGTAGTAGCAGCGGCAGTGATTCTGATACCAATGATGATGCAAGTGAAAGCTCTGGCACAAGTGATACTAGTACGACCGGTACAAGTGCTGCGGCAGTAAATGCAAAAAAGGAATGAAAGAATTACGGTGTTATTTCTGTTTGTGGGATTTATTTAGTGACAATACCTTATGGCTAGTCATCAAAGTCCAAAAAGCCTTGTTGTAAGGACAAGTGGAGGGTTTCTACGAAGGATTCCAGAGAATTGAGGGGTATGTCAACAACAAGGGAGTCAAATCCGTGGAACAGTACTTGGGCCGCCATCTTTTTACTTGTGTGCACGAAGTGGGTTATGAACGGGCTAGGTGACAGTGAGCAGTGAAGTACTCCACTTAATTATTTTCTATAATTCGTTCTAGAAGGATGGAGTGCGGGTTTACTTGTGAGCGGGGTCAGTTGGACTTGCTGTGCCGAGTACTAGGAGGTGGTTTGTTTCTTCATTGACGGCACATAGTACAAGCGGCCGGGACACTTTGTTGATTTCCTGGTGAAAGGTGTTAGGTATAGAAAAAGGTAAGTGTAGAATACTAGAAGTAGCTCCATCAAGAAAAAACCAAGCCGCAACAGGGCGAATTTTTGTAGGAAATGAGCTTGCAAAAGGGTATTCTTCAATACTGCATATCTTGAGAAAGTTTGTTGGCTCACTGTCTGAGAAAGTGATTTGTTACCGGAAGGATCCATAAAGAATAATTGTTTTGTTTGCAACCATATGCAATCCTTGCTGTACAATGTTCTTGTAGTTTCATCAGTTGAATTCCTCTGATAATTTCCTTTCAACTTACCTTTTGCAGTTTAATTGCGGGTTCTATCCCAGTGTTGACAAGATCATCAACGCGCGTGCTGCTACTGGAGTTGTGTGAATATATTGCCAGTAGGGAGTAACAGATACAGCGCATTATATGCATCCATATGGCACTTCTCAAGAGAGCCACTTTTATCAGATTCAGCAATTGCAGTTACTGCATAAACTACATCCGATGCCGACAGTTCTCGATTTGCTTCAAAACTCTGCATAGGTTGAGTCATTAATCATACAGCATTTTGCCTGCATACTCTAGTGAATGACGAAAATAACAATTCTTCCCTTGCTAGGGATGTATATTTGTCCCACATTTCCCATGACAGCACGCGACCCAATACAGTGTTGTTCCTGAGGGTGCACATGCTTCCAAATGAAACCTTGCAGTCCCTGAAAGCCACACCCATCTTGGCCAGAAGTCCATTCTAAAGTTCCAAAGATTAATCCACACTGCAACGATAAACGTCGAACCAATATCTCATGTCCGTTCCTCTCCCAAAATTTCAATTTCACAACAACTGCTCTTCATCTAGAGATTAATTCACAGAACGGGACATGAGACAGTCATACGGAGTGTAGAATATACTTTCATACAGATTCCAGTGTCGGTACAACATGAATTGCCATCTTTGAAACATTAAACTATAGCCACAGCAGGGGTTTGTACTCGTTTTCGTTGAATAAAATTCCGCCATAGTCTTTTCCGACAGGAATATCTAAATCAGCACCGGCATCATCCCCATAAGCGTCAACATGTATTCTCAGGTTACTCAATAACCCCGACTCTGGTGTTACAACTCTTCCACGATAGAGTTCTAATTCCGACACATCTGAATGATCAGAAACAGGGAAATATTAGGTGCACACACAGTTCATGTACAGGTCGTGGGAAATCTTTTGGTGAATGAATTGTTCAGTGACTCCAACTATTCCCCACCTTCAAGTGGTTACAAAAAAAACACTTTACTTTCATCAAGGCCAGAATTTACTTACCACACCATGTCTTGATCTTCAACATTTACCTGAAAGGCAAGTTGGAGTAATGTCAAGCTGCAGCTCTGACCGAAATGCACGCCATTACCTTGGGTGCCGGAAACAGAGGATTGTGATGTGGATGTTGAAGTGGCTTGAGATGTGGGTGTTGAAGTGGATTGAGATGTTGCGGTTGTGGACTGTGATGTTTGTGATGGGTTTTCAGAGGCTGTGGTGTCCTCATTCTTTTCCTCTTCCTCTTCCTCTTCCTTTTCCTCCTTCTCCTCTTCCTCTCCATCCTCTTCTTCACTTCCATCTTTTTCGCCTGATTTGTCATCCTCTGAGCATTTACTCTTGGTGGTTGTTCTTCTTCGCTTGGTGCTTGGAGAGGGTATATTATGGTCCATTTTTGAAGTAGGTGAAGTGTCTTGACTGTCTGTCAGTGGCTGTAGATCTGGAGGCATTGTTGAAGAGTCGGAATTGTGGCTTTCCTGATCTGTGCTAATTTGTGCTTCTGAGGTTGTATCTGTTGCCAAGTCTGGTGACTTGGTGGATTCTGGCAGTGGTGCTGAACTTGTAGTGGAAGTTGAATCATTTGGTGCGGGAACCGCATTACTCTCTGCAAGGAAGTCCACAAGAGAAATCTGATTGTATTATTTGGGAGACATGTGGCTTCTATTGATTCACCTGCTGGTCAGCAATATTTGCAGGGTGGAATGGTCTGTGACTGTCAAAAACATGCAAAATAGCGTTGGTGGGGAAAGATGCCATACTGCCCCTCAGATCAACAGTCCCCCCACAATTCACCAGCATTATGTGGTGCAAACCCTGGCAAACATTAACAAGCAATTTAAGTGTTTTCCGGAAGATGCTCACTTGTGAAAGCGGGTCCTCGCCTCCATCAGGATTTCCCGTTTGTCCCAGCGAAGCTACCTCCGAGTCCAGGGCCGCCAAAAGGTCTTCCCTTCCACTTATGATTCTCATTCTATATGTTCCACGGTACTTGCGAAGTATAGCCTTGAAAAGCAACACAAGAAATAAAAAAAAAAAAAAAACACAAAGGGGGAGGTGAAAAAGACAAAGCACGCGCACGCGCACACGCACACGCACACGCACACGCACACGCACACGCACGCACAGTGAGCAGGTGTGTGCCACACAAGGCGTCGCAATCCGACGCGGCCAGGATTCGAACCGGCGACCCGCCGCCATTGTTGTTGTTGGTAGCAACCGACGAGGACGAGGACGAGGACGAGGACGAGGAGGACGTGTCCTTCACCGCACGCATCAACAGCGACCCCACGTCCTCTCGCCGTCCGCCAAGCCCGACAATCACCATTGTTGTTGCTGTACCGGCAAATACACTAGAACTCCCTCCTCTGGAACCGTCCCATTCCCGACGACAACAGGATAGTGTTTACACTGGGGGTACAGAACTCTGCACAGTGTGCAGAGTCTTTGAATTCCGAATTTTTTGGCGGGAGGCATACGACAAAGACCACCGCCTCTGTCAGATCTGAAACAAAACCAGACAACTACACATGACGGCCAAGGAGCCGGTTCTGCGGGCTGTGGGCCTTCCCAAGAAAACTAAGAACTACGAGATCCATGCCTTGTTTCGCGACGATGGTCCTCTGTATGTTGAGATCTGGTTTGTTTTTCAGCTCCAATCAACCCACAGTACAATCATTTGCGTGTCGCACGGCATCGCGTGGATATGTTTCTCGCACCGTGGGGGCACAGACTCAGCACTGGGCCGGCAAAACTACACGATTCCCGGGCACGGACGCCATGATGGCTGGCCAGTACACATTGAATACCACGATAGCGACCAGAGGCCTGCAGACAACCCTGAAGACGATGCGCCAAACGCTGCCAACTTGCCAAATTTGCAGGATTCTATGCATGCCGATGATGGCGGCGTTGGTCAAACTGGCGGGGATCGTCCGGCTCATGAAATGATTTCCCATACCGTTTCCAACACTACAACCTCTTCTGATCATGGATTGACACAACAGATCACTTGTAATCTTGGGCGCGAGGCAGCTTTGGAACAGGAGCAAATGGCACTTAGGACCGCGGTTGAGGAATATGAGACCCTAATCCAAGCAGAGCTGGAGAGAAGAGTGATAGCAACAATGGCTCGTGTAGTGGAACCTGAAAAATTCTTCAGTAGAGCCGACATCAAATATGAGGAGACGGGTTACATTGATGAAGGCTCATTTGGGCGGGTTTACCGAGGTGCATTATTTTTACATCCAGCATTTAACTAATTTGCTTTCTCTCTTACTGGCTACAGCTGAGGTTCATGGTTCCCAATTCGCCATCAAAGTTATTCCCATTGATATGAACAATACACGGAAAATTGAAGATCTAGCAACCGAAGTAAAAAGCTTGAGGTACCCGTCAGTCTCTTCTTGTAGTAGTTACACATCTTAGGGCCGCGGCACATCCCCACGTTGTCTTATTTATGGGTGAGCTGTGTATTATGTAACTGTTTCTTATGTTGGATTAGGAATAAGCATAGCCAAAAACCAATTCATTATTTTAATGGAAAGAATGTCATGCTCTCTGTACACCCTTTTGCACGATAGGCAGGACATAGAAGAAGAAAGATTGCGCAACATTACCTTAACATATGAGATGAAGCTAGACATGTGCAGACAAATTGTACTATTTGTTCGATATGATCTTCTAATCACACCAACATAGCTTTGTGCTCTTAATTACCTGCACATCCAATTGGGCATGCTACATAAGTAAGAGTCTTTCAGATTGCATTTCTCAATCTAAATCTTTTCTTTTCAGTGATTTGAAACCGGCTAACTTACTTTTGGACCCAACTATGAAGTTGAAGGTTAAATGGTTTCAAGTCCAATTGCAAAAACACCATTTAAAGATTAGTGATTTTGGATTTGCTATGTTGATCTCAGAAGCAAAGCCAGGCCCTGCAGCAGGAACCGGTACCCGTTATATTACCAACATGCTGATGTCTAATGATGCATATAATATCGGAAGTACCTTATAAAGCCCCGGAATTGACAGAATACTATGGCTTCCGAGGCCCCTCTAAAGCCTCAGATATGTGAGCCAGTCTGATTTCCTTTTCCGGAACTCTAACATCAAAAGGTTCGCGGTAACTTTCACTCTCTTTGAGCTGTTGTTTGAAGTCCACTTGTTTGCTCCATCTGTGAATCTCTACAAGGATGTTACTGTGGGTGGAAAGCGCCCTACCATTACACAAGATGTTCCCAATACGCACCCCCGGCGCAAGCTTCCAGACTATTTGGTGTGCTTACTTCTTCTCTTTATTTATTCTGAAATACCTTCAGATTGATGCGTTTGTGTGTTCCTGGGACCAGGATCCCACCAAAGTATGTTGGAGCCTCCTTTGTTATTTTATTTATTCCTCGACAGAGGTTAACCGCAGCGGAGATGCTTGAGAGAGTGGTGAGGGCACAACAGGAGTATGAAAAGGAGAAAGCAAATGGTGGTGTATTTTACAGGATGGTTTCTAATTGGCTTGGGTGAAGGCAAAAAAAGAATCTGTTTTGAGTTTTTCGTAACACTGTCACTCAAACATAGATAGCAACAAAATAGTACAAAGTCCACACAAAACACAGCTACGTAGCTGTGTTTTGTGTGGTTCCCCTTAACCCCAAAGCCACCACTCATGATGATGCCAGTGAAGTACAGGAAACCAACGCCAAACGCCAGCATCCCCTTAACCCCAAAGCCACCACTCATGATGATGCCAGTGAAGTACAGGAAACCAACGCCAAACGCCAGCATCCCCTTAACTGTGCCGCACGATCTTGTTGTTGTTGTATTTTTTGTTTTTATTCTTCTTATTTGGTCAGGTGGGTTGGGAAAAAACAAATGTGAAAAATTAGCACCTGGGAACAAAAGCGCGGGACCTCTGGGTCAGAGTAGCCTGCCGGGCAGGTACCACAATTGGGGTATACTAGCGGTTCAAAGGGTTATGATTTGTAGATGATTGTGGGATCTGCCCCTTATGAGTGGAGACTGGTATTTTTTTGGAATGAACGATTGAAGAGTTATACGTGGACATTGTGGGAGTATATAGCCATAGCCTCTGCACATGCGCGTGGCTGGTGGCCTGTACGTGGACGCTAAGTACTGAGGTTGACGCTGTTGTCTGGCAATAGACGTTGCTAGGGATGCCCGTTGTAGTATTGTCGTGGTGTTGCTCGTGGTGTTGCTCCCGGCCTACATGTGGTTCGTGTGTCTCGGCGCGTAAGGTAAGGAAGGTTAACCGACCTTTTTTTTTTTACACTAATTTAGGTGTCGTCCTGGTTGGACATGAGGGCTTCACTTTCCTCTGATGTCGACGACGACGTCGGGGTGTCCTTGCTGTGCTTGTTCTTGTGCTTATGCTTGTGCTTGTGCTGGTCCTGCTTGGGCGTGTGCTGGGACGGCGACGGCCCCTCCCCGAGCTCCACGTCGTTGATCACGCTGACGGGCACAAGCAGGCTGGCCGCGGCCTCGCCCACCGGCGTGTAGCTCACTGTGGTTATGACCTGCGTGTGCAGGGGCTTGAGCAGCGGGTGCTTGTACGCGTCGACTACGAGGGTCTGCTCGTCGGCGCGGATGCGGGCCAGCGACGGCGGCATGTTGATGACCTGGTGCAGCGACCCAACCCGGCTGTACTGCGCAAAGTGCTGGTGCATGATGTACCACGCTATGGCTCTGTATTAATGTGTGAGGAAGGTACCGGGGAATGATTGGTGTATGATGATATGTACGCACGTCAAAACGAGAATGATTGCAACTATGACCATCCCGCCAGTAAATAGGTTCAATGAAAGAATTCCAAACAGTATGGCCTGTGGATGGTAAGGGTGGTGGCAAGGTACTTTGTATTGCACGGCAATACCTGGCTGACTAGTGTACCAACAAAGATTTGGTCAAAGGTAGTGCCCCACAACAAACCCTCATCATGAGAAGGCCGGTAGACATAACTATGAAGGAATTGGAAAGTTAGTTGCGATAGAATGCAGAAGGATGACGTACATCACGTTGTAAGTGTGCATCACATTGTGAGATACATAATAGAACACAGCAAAAGGCACAATAAGAGGAGCAATAGGTGTATAAGTAAGCATGATTGTGAATACTAGGGTGGTCTGCCCATAGTAACACATGTAATCAAACTCGGCAGGGTAATCAGCCGCCTAACAAGTTGTTCAGTGCTTAACAAGAAAATTGAGGGAGTTTACCCGTAGATCCCGGTCGGTCTTTGCAATTAGTCTCTTGATAAAGCGCAATCCTATGTCTTGAGGCCTCAGCAGTGAAATGGATGAAGATAAGGCTCCCATCTTATTTGTGTCAATTTAGGCATGCAGAGTGTATGTTAATACCAAAATGTAGTTCATAAAATAGGCAGATTGCGATGGAAGAGCCTTTGCCAACATGTCAACTACAGCCATGGGATCAACAAGCATCTTAATTTGTTCCAATGCTCCTATTGCAATGTTAATTTTTGTGCCTTGGTACTGAGAGCAAACCAAGAATAGAGTTTGCCAGAGTGGAAACTAAGAAGACATTCAGGACTAAAAATAAAAACCACAAATTTAGGACACTGTGGAAACATTAGAAACACCGTGAGCCAGAAATGTCGTACGTGCGTTTTTCTTCTAGGTTAGTGAGCAACCCTATTTGCCAGTGAGAATAGGGATGTTCTTGGGAGGAAAAAACCTTCTAACTTTACGATGAAAATAAGCAAAGGCTCCAAAATAGAAAAGCAGATAATAACCACCAGTGAAGGTAAAAATCCATTCAAAATTGCAAGAACAGAAGCCGGCAACGCCTCAACAAGATCTTTCCCGCCTGGAATCTGTTCCAATGTGGCAATACTAAACAGTGAAACAGCAAATCCTATGTGTATGTGAGATGACATTCTTCGCAGGATCTTTTTTTGGTACCAACTGGAATCATCCAGATCCAGATAAGGAAGAAAAGAACCACATCGATAGCCAACAATCTCAACGAACGTTGCCAGGAACTGATGTGTTGATTTTGCCATAACACCTGAAGCATTTAAGCAGTTTTTGCTAGGGAAT
The DNA here is from genome assembly GCA_020536535.1 of Pelomyxa schiedti. Classification (NCBI taxonomy): domain Eukaryota; phylum Evosea; order Pelobiontida; family Pelomyxidae; genus Pelomyxa; species Pelomyxa schiedti. The sequence goes on along the minus strand of JAHLWZ010000916.1, from coordinate 29,241 downwards.
TTGAATTGTACATTCTCAGGGTGCGGTGCACGACTTGGTGTGATGACTCCTGGGGACACAAGAATAGTTTGTACGCATTTCATTGCTGTCAGGGCATCAGTAAAAGTTACAAAAGCTGATCTTTTTTTGGTTAGCTTTATTGGAGGGGAATTTGTATTTGATAAAAGAAGGGACAAAAAGTACGCTGTTTGTGGAGCTGTTTCTAGAGCTGTAGACTGCAGCGTTTCTATTTTCTTAGCAGAATTCACAAGACTGTTCTGAAAGTAGTCTAGGGCATCAACTTCTTTGAATTTACTGGTGACTTTGGAGCCAAGCTTCGCAATTTCTTTTGGAGAGGACATCCCCAGGTCAGGCAAGGGTGAGTCAAGTATTGCGCGAGTTGTAGGGCGCTTGTGATCCTTGGAGTGTTTGAAGTCATACTCCGCCTTTTCAAAAGTTAACTTGCTAACTTGATGCATTCAACCTCCTCCATCTTTGACAAGTACTCATTAAATTTCTTATTCTCATCTTCCAATTGTGGTAGATAAGGTATTGGTTGCACGGATAAAATGTGGTCCTTGCCAAACATAGTTCCCAGAAGATCATTCAACTGGAACTGTGTTATTGCACTTCAGCACGGGCAAATTAATACCGATTCGTGGTTATGGTCAGAAGGAACTTTCTTCAAGTAACAAGAATAATTTTGCGGAAGGCACTTTTTGTGGAATCGCGCAGACCATTTGATGAACTAATTTATGTTAGAAATATCTCGGCAATAATATAAAATAAAATCGTACAAAAGCGTAGTTTCGGTACTGAGCTATAAGTATGCAAAGAGTAGTAAGCACACAACCGAAAGCGTGAACATACAACAGATTACGTTCACTCTTGTCAGAACTATTAATATTTGCCATAGTCAGAATAGCAAGCCCCCTGTGACATTGTGAGACTCTTTGTTGGAAAGAGGGAGGTTACGATGTATGTTCTGCATCCGTTATTGCAGATTGTCTATTGGTACCAATGGAATTTATAGGGAGAATGACCTGGTGTTGTGTCATTGAAGTTGAGGGCCTCGTGCACATACACCAACAGCATAAATAAAAAAGACAAGTGCTAGAACAATCAACGTCCTCATTTGCCGGATGAACCTGAAGAGAATGGGATTTCGACTAAGGCAATTTGAGAATTACATGACAGCATCTAAGCCAATGTAGTCAAAAAGTGCTTCGTCAGACCAAGTGAGTGATCGCACTAGCCAGTAAAAACCATTGTGAGAAGGGGGTGGAATGTCCTTTGCTTCTTCCCATGGGTTTCGTTTGTAATACTCGGCGTTCAACCTGAAGTGCTCCTTGTCACTCAGAATGTAGAGGAAAAGGAGAAAGAGAGTGAGAGCACTCACTTTGTGCGTATTGTCTGCGCCTCAAATACAATCCTGAACATCTTCCTCAGCACCAGAAAGCCGACATAGATGGCTGGCATTCCCGCTGCCCACATCGCGAAAGTGACGGCAAGACCCATGTCAACACCCCGTTGCGTCGTCGTAATATTAGTACCGGATGACGACGACGCCGACATTGACGAAGAAACGAACGACGACATGCCCGCAGTAGTTGTATGCTGTAACCACAACAACAAAGCAGAGAGATCTCACTCACACCACACACAACCAACGACTCTGGGAATTAAACGAAGTAGTGCTGCGATCTGTCAGAGTCCTCGATCAAAATTGGAGGCAGTTGCTGAGCAGGGGATTGATGTTTCTGTTTAGTTTTTTCTTCTTTCCGCAAAGCAAGATCGCGAATAAACAAAATTTAAAAAAAACAAACACAACAGACCACACAACCGTAACAAAGAGGGACCGAGAGGTACGTCAAACAACCACAATGGCGACAGAATAGGTAACATGAAGTGCTAATGCTGTGCAGGTACTCCCATTTTTTGAGCGGGAAAAACCAATTTTGTGTAATGGCCGCTGTCACGCCACCAGTTACTGGCCCCGGAGGTCTTGTTGCGACCACCGAGGACTTCCAAAGGTTTGTCGCCGAAGTCGATGCAACCGACCCTTCGTGGGCTTTGGTGTACGAAGACCCCACGCTCAAGTTATGGAAGAAGGTAAATTTGTTATCACTCCTTTCTTTTTGTTTGGTTTTTCTCTTTTTTCCTTTTCTTTTCTCTTTTTTTAAAATACCCAATATCTCAGAACATGTCAAACTCTCCGATCACCGCTATCAAAATGCACACGTATTATACCGATGTTGAACCCGAAGTTTTGTACGACGTTTTGGTATTTCTCCCGTACCAACAATAAAAGTTTAACTTTGTATAGCACGATCACTACTTCCGCAGAGAATGGGATAACAATATGATTGAGGTTGGAATTTAACTCGCGCAACACCGCAATGTTTATTTTTTCTCAGGGTTCTATTGTACAACAAATTGACGGATTTAACGAAGTCGGTTATTACGCTGCTAAGGTATTATATTTCCGTTCCACCCGAATTTAACTTTGCAGTCAAGATGCCAACACCAATGGCGAACCGGGACTTCTGTAACCACCGCACATGGCGTGTATTTCCGGAACGCAACGAATGGGTCATCTTCAATCACAGCGTACCACACGAGGGATGCCCAGACAGGAAGGGATTTGTGAGGGGCTGGTCGCACTTGGGTGGTTACATTGTCCGAAGGCGTCCCGAGGGCGGTTGCATTTTACTATTCTACTCTCAGGTTGGCACTCACCTAACAATGCGGAAAATGCCCTTCTCACCTTGCACAGAGTGACCCTAAAGGGTGGCTACCAACAAGCATTGTGAACTGGGCTATGACCAAGCTGTCACCAAAAATGGTTTCTACAATCCACGAGAACGCACTCAAGTATCCGGCATGGAAAGCCAAGAACAAATCAGACTGGAAGCCGTGGCTTACGGGCTACGACGTGAACGAGGAGCCCTATGCTAGGTACAAGAAGTCGTGAGTCAGTTTACGGAAGAAATTATCATTTCCTGGAAGTGAGTATCTTGTATCTCTTACAGTCGTATTCTCAATTTCTCCCTTTTTTCCACGCGTCACCAACACCCGCAGTTGGTTTTTTTTTTCGAAAAGGAAAAAGGGGGATAGCAAAGTTGCTCCTTCTTTCCTTGAAAGAGGGTTAGAAAAAAAACAAAAAAGGAGCTAACCGTCGCTATCGGGGATTAGTAATAGACGCGCAACCACACCGGACCAACACCGACACGCACGAAAATAGCTAGAACTCGTTCGTTTCGACAATCTACGACGGCGACAACAACAGGTTTTTTCCCACGACCACATGTCGCACCTTTTTGTGTGTTTCCGTCGACGACGGAGGGAAAAAAAATAAAGCGGCGATGAGGGCAACTTGGTTTTTTTCGCCCGACGATGTCGCCTTCTCTGAAATACAAATTTTCATCAATCACTTTATCTGTATCTGATGTTTCTTCCTTCCTTCAAAAGAGGTCCGACCCAGGAACTCAGAAGATTTCTTGTCCTCCCTGCGAGGCATACAAGAAGGCTACCCTGGGGATAGACAACCTCACCCTTTCGACATGTACAGCAGGCTCAGTCCCACAATCGGGACACGGACATCTTCCTCTGGAAACAGTTCACAAATCGGCTCGTCAGATTTTTCCCAACCGTCGCGGCGTTCCGGGTCTTCTCAAAATGAAACCAAATTCAGGCCCGATGGGTCCCCGCAGTCTCACACAGCCTTTGGAGAGGACCCTCTGAGTGCTGACATAGACAACGACCCCGCGTATAATTTCGCGTATGACAGCAAATTGACATCAACATCATCATCACCGTCAAGAAAGAGGCCCCCGCCGGACCAACAAGCCACATTCTCTGGTATAATTATAGAACGTATAATAGATAAGTATGATATTCATGAATCATTAAGGTTCCGGGCTGGGGGTAGAGTCTTCTTCTCAAGTGGAAGGAGGGGACATTGATGTGGGAACAGGTTCTTACTACGGGAGAGGCCTTGTTAGTAGAGGAAGCAAGAGGAGGAGACCTCAAGCTTCCATTCCTATCCTTTTCGGATTAAAAGGTGACATATCTTTAGAAACTGTTATTTTTGTTTTACTTTTATTCCATTGGTTTGCGGGTTATTTGTTGCCGTGTGCCCCTTTCTTTTTATTCTCTTTTAACGTACATCCAAAGAACGTGAACAGTATAGAGTTCAATCAACTGGAAAAGTTATTTGGGACCATACCGCTATCAGCGATGAACAAAGTAATATTTACAATATTTACCTGGCTCATTCTTACCTTAATTTCAGTGGATTCGTACCTTTTGCAGTGTCAGACAAAGCCGGGAATGCTTGAAGCACATCTCGAGAATTTGCATCAATCCTCTTATCAGGTTGACGTGGCACTAAAAGCATTAGAATCCCCTAACTGTTGTATGTACCACCTAAGGTTGATTTCAACACTAATTCTTCCTCCAAGATACTCTTGCGGATAGTTGGACACCAATGGAACATGAAGTTTTCAAGTCTGCTCTAATGCAGTACGGGAAAAAGTTTGATTCCATAGCCGAGCATGTAAGCGCTTTCTATTTCTTCCCCGAATTTTCCAACCACATTCCCAGTGCCACATAAATCAGGAGAAGTGTGTAAGACACTATTACCTCTGGCGCCACACACCGGACTTCAAGAGTTTTAAGCATGCTTTAGCAAGCCGAAACTCCAAAGAAAGCCCGGATGAGGCAGAGGATAGCATGGCCGGCGGGGATTGGGTGGACCAGGAAATACGCCGCAACATCTGTGACATTTGCGACTATGTGGACTCGGATAGGTTCTCAGCCTTCCCGGAAAACAATAACAACCTCGTGAACAATAACCTCGCACTGCCATCACCACCAATCCCAACCCCGCAAATACTGTCCCCACCCTCTCCACTCCCTGTACTATCTCCATCCTCACCGCCGTCATCACCCCAGTTCACCCGCAAACAGCTTCCCTTCAGCAATATCAGCAGCGTGACTAGCAGCACTTCACCAAGAAGTAGCACTTGTGGGAGGTGCACTTGCTTGGATAGGTGCAGCTGTTGCGGGATTGATACTGCGTACCAAGTACCACCCACTCCATATCAACCTGTGGAAGATAGCGGGTGTGAAGGGGATGATGAATGTACAGCCCGGCTTAATACACACCATTACAACAGGAATCACAATCACAATTATGCTCACAACCACCATCGCCATCATCACCACTACCACTACCACACTCACACTACCAGTAATCATCATAGTGGTAGCAGCAACAGGCACCACAATGCCCATTCACATAATCATGTTCACCACACTCACAGTGGGACTCATTCCTGGTGCTAAACACCAAGGAGTATGTTGTTGTAAAAAAGAGAAATTTTTTGATTTTGTACCCAAAACCGTTTTTATACTTTACACTAGAAGGTACTATTGATGGGTGTTTGTGTGGTTGCAGGTGGTGGGTGTGCCGGTTGCGGTAATTTGTATTGTGTTGATTCTTCAGTACCTGTCACTATGAGATTGGGAGTAAAAACAGGAGGTGCTGCAGTAGCGCCATAGGGAGTGGGTAGACATTGTAAGTCTACGGAAATTTTAGAGTAGGGTTTCGCTCTCCTTGGGATACATTACAAAAAAAAAAAAAGTGGAATATAAAAAGGGACCTCTTTTTGTAGCAGATATATATAGTGAGCCCAACGGCACAACCTGCACCAGCAAGTACAAAGAGGAGAACGAACCATACTGTAACTACATTAGAATTGTACTGCTAGTGCAATAGAGGGGAAACTTACAGGACCACGTAACGTGGTCAGCGGAGCTGAGAGAAGAAGAGTGGTAATCGGCACTTTCGCTGGGCAATGTAATAATGAAAAATGAGGCTAATGATGACGCACTGTGAAATATCAGCGGACTGAAGTAGGAGTGAAAGTGTTGCATACGATTTAACCGTGAAAATTTTGTTCTCTGCGTAGAACTCAGACATATCTATAGACACTTGGTATGAACAGTCGCTCTCGCCAGTCCATTTTGTAGTATAGCTCGATGTACATGTGTATGAATTGATATAATCGCACCAGTTGTCCACAAACTGTCTACAATAAATGGTATACTCATATTGCGCATTACAAGTTATACCTCCACTGCCAAACTAAAATTGGAGCACACTCGCATGGTGATCGCTCCAATTAGCTGTTTATACTGGAACCACAAGCCTAAGTTGTGCCGGTTTAGCACAAAAAAAAAAAAAAAGCCACTATATGTGATGTTACCATAGTCCCTGTAGTATAGAGTCCAACAACCCTGTGGCAAAACATCACAAGTACACAACCCAAAATAAGCACTCTCGTTGTCATTTATCACCGTAACCTCAGGGCAATCTTCCCACTCAGAGTCAGTGTGTGTCTGTGCCTACATACATAGATAAAGAATGAAGATCTACACACAAAATACATCCGTCGACGTGGATGATGATGACGACGACAATGACGGCGAGGAGTCGTCTGCCGCCGAAACATCAAGGCGCGGCACCAACACCACTCCCATAATCAGCACTGCAAGTTTATGAACCCGAGTAACTTTCATCAGCCCCACAGTCGTACTTCCCACGATGGTGACGTTGTTGTTAGGTGTGGGGACTTTCACCTTCGCATCAACAGCTTTTTCCCGGTTCACAGAAATAATCAGGTCTGTTTTCTTGTAACCAGCAAAGGCCCTCCTCCAGGTAGAGATGAAAACACTCTCGGCACACCGGTGCATGGCGCCGCTCTCAGCTCGCACCCAACTTGGTGTTATGCCTGCCTGTACTTCACAGCAACCGTAGAGATGAACATCCACGGCCACTGTCATGACTCTCCAAAGAACTGTAAAACCAACCTTTGGAGGATGCCAGTGCAAACACAACAAGGGTGTATGATGCAATGACAGGGTTGCCTTTACCTCTTACATTGAAGTATCAGCTCCTCCTTTTTTTTCAAAAAGTTGAACAATGTGAAACTTCAAACTTTTAATTTCTTATTATGAAATCGTTGCGAGCCATAATAATAGCTGTGTGGGTGAGCATTCAGTGTCAACACCTATGAAGTATTCTTGTATGTCCCTTACTGTAATTCCATGATGGTGAATAGTGTTGAGTGCAATGTGTGGTGACACTGTCACAATTGGCATCAGGGTTTGGTGAATCACCTCTGTGTTGATGTTGCCGTGGTACTTCCTCAAAAGCAACTGCCAGCCTGCCAGGTCAATTGCCGTGTCTTCCCTGCACCACTTCGTCATCTCAACAACCTGTGGTATTTTAGCTTTCAATTGAGGATTTGGAGAACACACACATCAGAGAAAGGGATGTGGAATGAGTCAATGAGCCACTCAGCACACCTGTTCTTCCTTCTGTTAAACAGCTTGAACAGTAGGGAGTTGTTTTTGGCGTTGATGTGGGTATACTGCAAATGGAACTGCTGGATGACCCATTTGACACTTTTGCTGGAGTATGGCTGGAATTTCCCTGAAGTCAAACACCTGGCCACAAACTCTGTTGTGGGTAAGGGCAGGGAAGAGGCTGGAGTAAACACAAGGAGGCGTTTCAGAGTATCCAGCCCCACTGTCATGAATTTTATCACAAGTTTCTTGAATAGGGGGGGATAACATTGTGGATGAAATTCAGTGAAGGTATCCAACAACAGAGCAAGAGCCAACCTATCAGAGAACTGAAGTGCTGCAGCAAATGCCCCTTGTATCGAGCTCTCCTTGATAATTCCAAGCTCTGAGAGGTGCTGAATAAACCACTTCAGCCCTTCCACTCCACGGTAGTCATTGCACACACCAACAAGGGTAGTTCCGGCAATCTCAGCACTGGAGTTAACTACATCCATCACGTGGAACCTATCAGCCAGAAAATCTGCAACCTCGATATTGCCAGATCGGAGTGCTGCAGTCAGAGACGTGATTATATCAGCCTGAGAGAGGGTCACCCTCGTTGAAAGCCACCTTGCAAGTGAGGATCCTCGTTTCCTTGGTGCTGCACATGCAGACACAAACGTTGCTGCATCTGGGATGGCAAAGTGCTTTTCTGAGACAAGCCACTCAGTAAGTGATACATTTCCAAGAGATTCGCAGAGCTTATTTAATGTATCTGCCCTTGCATCAATGTTAAATGTTGTCAGTACCCACTTAATTGCCTCAATACTCTTCATAAACCCAGCAGGCCCATCCTCATTACCGCAAAAATTGGATACTACCCATTTGCAGTCTTCCACTGAGCTCCATTTATTTTTCAGGATGTAATCACTGTAGTCATCCAAGGTGGCAGTCAGGGCTGGAAATTTTTTCACCCACCACCTGATGCTGCTGGGTGAGGGACTTTGAGCACACAAAGAGGCTAGCTCGGAAACAACGAAATCTGGGAGGCCAGTGAAGTCATACTCACCAAACAGCCACTCCACAACTTCCACCTTACCACCATGAACAGCAGAAGGCAGTTGCTGATACAGAATCCAAGGTGCTGAATTCCTCTCGATTCCAAGCACAGACACCAGCCACCTCAGAACTGCAACGTGGTTCTCGCCGCCCACCCACCACATGAAATTGAGTGGGCCACACGAACCCCGAACGTACTCGATCACCTTCTCCCTTAGCTTGATTCTTCCCGCCGCCGCATCGCCCCCACCCAAACACCACGCAGCATTCTTCCACCTCACAACACACCTCCCGTCCCACAGCGACGGCAACGCACACTCAATCGCTAGCTGTGCCCCACCACTGCTCCTAGCATTGCCATCGGTGCAGCACCCCTGAGAAACACCATCCCCGATGAGCTTCCTCGCCTCCTCCACGTGCCCACCACAGCACAACCCAAGCAACACGGCCGCCACCTCCTTAACAACAACACCATCCCCACATTCCCCCATACACCCGCCGCCGCCGCAATCCATGCCTCCCATCATCACCCCCCCTTCCTGGTCCTCCGCCTCTGCCTGCGAATAGCTTTTGCCCCCCACCCTGGCCCTGGGTGTTGTGTTTTTTTTTTCCCCCTCGTTCCTGTGGCCCACGATCCACGCGACGCCCGCGGGGCTGGGCGCCGACGCCGCGGCGGCGAGGGAGCGGTAGGTCCCGGCGGTGCGGCCGCCCTCGCGGGTGACCAGGCGCAGGGCGCGGCGGCACAGCAGGCCCCGCAGCGGGAACAGGGCCTCGGCGGCGGCCCACAGCCCGCGGTGGGGGCGGCACAGGTGCCTGGCCGGGCCCAGGGCGCGGCGCTCGCCGAGGCCCCCGTCGAGCCACCCGGGGGACGCAACGTGGTCCCAAACCAGGCGCGAGATCCACACGGCGCGGGCGAGGGCGCAGGGGCGGCAGGGGCAGCAGGGGGTTGTTGTTGGGCATACTGAGGGGTGGTGGTGTAGCAGGGAAGTGGTGACACTTCTCTCGGCTTCGCCACTGTGACGATGCATCATGTACGTAACGCAACTACCTGATAATTCTGATGAAAAACTTGAAAACACTTCCACGAAGCAAAGTTGTGCCTCGTATAGAACTTAAATAGAAAAAGAACAACAACCAGAAACAGGGAGCAGTGAAACCACCTCGGCCACTTTGCTCACAAGTGACATGACCTTTCCTCCTGTTTCTGGGTCATAAAAGTGGTGCATGGACCGACCATTGCTGGTGGTGCTTCTGTGGTCAGAAACAACCTCCTTGCACACAACAAACTCACTGAATGCCGTGGCAAATGCACCTCTGCCATGGTAAGAGAATTTGAACATGGGTTTTGAAGGCGCTGTAATGTTGTACACATGAGCTCGCCTCTTTGTGCTGACCCATATGCAGAATGTGTCATCACTCAGGCGACTAAAATCACCCCGTGGAAGGTAAAACACTGATACAGAGCTATCCTTTGATCTCACATCGAGCTTGCCACTCTCTGGCCAGTAAACTACAATGAAGGGATCCCCTTCCTGAGACCAGCAGATGGAATCCTCCAGGGTACTGCACGAAACCAGCTCTGTTACTTCTGCTGATTCCATGGGGAAACTGATACTCGTGACACTCCTCACTTCCTTCGCAGAAACACTTGCTTCCAGGTCAACAAAAAGCAGTGTGACACCTTCTGTTTCCCTGAGATTCGATGATGGCAACTGCCCACCGTTGTGCAGCAACAAAACGAGTGTGTCTGGGCCCCGCATTTTCATTGCCAGGAAACATGGGCACCGCAATCTGACATGAGCACTCAGCTCCATCGCGCCTCCACTTCCAGCAGCAACCCTAAACACCTCCAGAGAATCCGAGGCCACCATCCCGGCGGCAATCCACTTCCGATTGCAGCACACACTCAGCTTCCCCCAGAACACACCTCCAATGTGCAAGGCCTCGAGCGGCAGGTCATTTATCATCCTCGGCGCCGCAGCCATGTCACTCACACGCAGCCCCACCCTCCTCAGGGCCCCAACGACCCACGGCCCATGCTGCACCACCCTGCTCCCACTCTCAACTCTCTTGATTGGTTCGGCATTACTCCTCCAAGCCCCAGAGTCCTCCCACATTTCATCCCACACCGAGTCATCAACATCATCCACGGCATCGACGTCAACATCGCCATCACACTCATTCCCACCACCGCACTCGTTGCTGCGGATTCCGGCACCGATGTCACCCACCAATCCCACAACGTGGCGCCACTCGTCTCCCTCGGCGTTCCAGACGTGACCAGTGACCACGCCCCCTGTGTGTGACACATAGCACAGAACCATGTACGATACACTGCCACTGCCACCGCCACCAACACACAATCTCCCGGTGGCCATGAAACTGACGACCGCGCGAGGGGCCATCACCCATCGCGACCCGATGAAGTGCGATATGACTTGTGTGGGAAGCAGGTGTGCTGGGCTGCGTGAGCCGCAGCGAGGGTGCCAGTGCAGACCGATGCCAGCAACGAACTGTGACTTGGCACTGAGCACTGGTTCCAGGGACACTTGCCCGTCTGAACTCACACAACGACCATACGTGTTATCGCAGTCGTTCTTGCGACCCTGCATTCGATGTTGAAAAAAAAAGCCAGTGTTCGCCTAATACCTGCCAATGGAAAATCTCTTGGAGCGACTGGTGGTCTTATGGGTCCCACCCAACCCAGTGACCAATCAAGGTCACCCCAACCTGGAACTGACTCTGATCTCCCATCACACAATCACTGCGGTCTCCCATCACACTCTCGATTCTCCGAGCTGTGCTGGCACGCAGGAGAGTATTGGCAGAGATTGATTGGTCTTTGTAGATGGCGTCCAGGCACTCGCCACAGCCGGCCGCCCGTCTCCGGGACATCGAGGGCCTCTCTGGGTACATCGACGCGCGGGCCCAGTTCGTCGCGCTCGCTGCGGCGGCCCTGCTCCCCGCGGGCTGCGGGTCGCGGAGCCCCGCCCGGCTCCTCACCCGCTGCTCGCTCTCGGACCACATCGGCCCGCGCTGGGTCCTCGCCCCGGCCCACCGCCTGGTGGTGTCGGCCCACTCGGACTTCGCCGTCCCCGGGGCGGACCCGCGGGCCCACGCGAGCCTGTTCCTCGTGGTCTCGCCCACCCTGGGGCTCGTGTCCGCGTCGCTGTGCACGAGGGAAATAGGGACCGGGGTGTGGGCGGACCCCCGCACCCTCGTCTACGAGCAGAGGCGTGGATTCGAGGTGCAGAGGGTGGAGGGAAACGACGCCACGAGGACGCTGTGGGGGGTGGCTGACTTCCCTGGGGTCATGAGGGCCTATGACAAGGATATCATCGCTAATCACAAGTGGATTGTGTGCTTCCGTGAGCGCCATGGGTTCATTTTGGAGAGGATGAGGAGGAGTGACGATGGGGATGAGGCCGGGATGGCTCCTTGTCCTCCTTTGTGGAGCAAGTATGTGCCACTATCTGGATTGCAGCATGTGGAGTTCACTTGCTTGTTTCATGAGAAGGGGCTAATTAGAGGTGGGGATGAGCTCTCCGTTGTACAAAAAAAGAAGGGTAAAACAAGGTTTTTCCAGATAGACTTGGAAAACACTTTTGTGAGTGGTGGTGTGATTAATCCTGTGAATCACATAACGACCCCTTTTGAGGTTGGCAAGGGGCCAATGTGGCACCCAGTAACAAGTGCAATAATACTGCCAGCAACTGTGACTACCAATACAACTGGTAATAAAAGGAGTGGCAGTGTGGAATACTGCTTGGTGAGTCTTCCTTCCAACACAGTGCTGAATAAATTCATGAGGCTCCCAGTGAAGCTTGATGACTCCCACTTTGTTGTGCATGACAGTGACACATCAGTGAGTGTGTACTCGGTCACCGACGCAAAGAATCCTTGTAAAGTTCTGAACTGCCAACCAAAGTCCTGCCCTTATCAATTACTTTGTTGCTGCCAGGGCTTTCTATGCTGTTTGGAGCAGGAGAACACAGTCAAGGTTTATCACCCAATGACAGGCACTGAGGTGATTTCCTTCGTCCCTCACACCAAAATATCAGCTCCTCGCCTCCACTCATTGTGCCAAAGTTGACCTCACTCTCAACAACACAAATCGATCATCTTGCTCGATTTAGTGGAGTTCATTCCGTTATGAAAAGGCGAAGGAAGGTTGTTCCTTCATTGAGGATTTTTCAGCGGCATCAAAGGGGCCGAAGTTGATTTTCGCATAACCGCACATGTGATTGATAGACCCAACGAAAGCCCTGACACGAAACGACGAAGACGTGACGCAAAAATGCACCAACACAACACAAAACACAACACAAAAAACAAAAAAAAAAAAGGCGGCCTCGAAGAGATACCGTGATGACAACTGGTTTGTTATCAACCAGTTATTTCTTTTTTAATCCGATCTGACTCTTGTACTGTGCCACAATGCAGCGGTGATAGGAACGAGCGGATCTTTGTCGCGTTCAGTGACGTCTGTGATGCAGCCGAAGAAGCGCAAAACCGTGCATCTCTACGGCCAGACACTCTCCACTACTACAACGTCTACACACAACGCGTATTCTCGCACAGCCGCTTTTGCTGCGTGTTGCATCAACAACGGCATAGCGCAGTGTAACGACCCACCGTCACCGCCAACGACGACGAGGGGAAACCCGCTGAACAACGGCACTGCTGCTGCGAATGAGGAAGAGGGTGGACGGGGAATATGGAGGCAGTACAGCTACGGCGCAATCGAAATGAAGAAAACCGTGGTGGCTAGCAGGGGCTGTGAGAGTGTGGGTGTTGGTAGTGATGACGAGGAATGCGGGGGAAGACAAAGGGCCATGAGCGAGCCCCCGCTTCCGCATTGGGAATACGCTATCTGCCTCATGGGTAAGCGCCGAAAGTTACTTATGTTTACTTCTCAAGAATCTAGAGAGGGGTGTAGCTATTTCTGGCCCTGCAACCGGTAATGGTGGTGCATCAGTCATTAACACTGAGGAGCCTATCTGTCCTGTATGTACCTTGGCTACAAAATTATTGCACTCACACCTAGTAGGAAATCAAACCGTACATTCCAGACTTCCTCACTCTTTTTTTCCCACCCAATATAGTGATGCTGAACACTCTTGCACTGCCGAGGATTTTATTGCTCACCTTTGCGTGTCATGTCCACGTACAGTCCCTAGCTAGGGAATTAATTCTCGAACTCAAATATCCTAAAGGCGTGACTGATATAGACACTCTGTTACTTACACACAAATATTTCATGGAATCCTCGGACTTGTTTCTTCACTTAGTCAATCAGTTTGATCTCAATCTTTTCCATACTCTACTTTCTTAACCTTATTTCAGGTATAGTTCTCCAATAGAGATCATACAAACCAGGTGTGACCAAGGACACCTAAGAAAGAAATCATGATTCTCACATTGAAATTAGGGTACTCGATATCATCAAACGCTGGGCAGAGAGCCATTCCAGTATCCTCCAAATCGGGGATTTGTTGAGAGAGTTTATTCGATCTCAACTGTATCCAAAGCATGCTGAATGGGGAACTTGCATCCTGGAATGTTTACAGAAAAATATTGTAGCAACAATAGTACGGAATTTTTTGTTTTTAATGCACTCACCAACTCTTTAGGTTGTCAAAGGGCAATCAGTTCCACTGTCTCCCTCTTGTATGGCAGTGGAAAGCAAAAATTTCCAGGAAGTCGTGGAAACATTATGGCTTTTGAGTCCAATTGTTAGTAGCAAGAAGAGGACAATAAAAACCATCAAGAAAGCTTTCTATGGTAAGGAGCGAGTTCCTTTTCTTCTTGCACCAACCCTCAGTCAGCCGACGAAATTATCCGCTATACTATAGAGTATTTCCCTTTTCTCAACCGTGAACAAGTTATTGCTTTGGGCAATTCAATGATGGAACGAGGTGTCATAAAGTGCAAAGATAAAAGCACTTCAGTAGATAGCAGATCCAGAGGTCATTCTGCCTCTCCAGAGCCCTCTCCTCGTTTGCCTGCACCCCTGTCAGCTTGCACTCCGATTCCTTTGACGACAGTAGATAATACTGCAATTTCTGCTTCCCTTTCGAAGACACTTGACAATCTTTCTATTTCTGCGCCTTTGGCAACTGGGAGGCTGTCGAGACAACAGCATCACAGATCACTGATGCAACAGCGGGACCCTGTTGCTACTACAACTGACCCGAACCGCTACTCCCTTACGGTTTCCTTAGCCCTTCAAAGTTCACCTGTGGTTTCCACATCTTGCCGATTTTCTGATGCTCCAACACTGTATTCCTTTTCTTCGCGGCAGCACAGTAAAACGGACTGGCCCAAACCCATTGGACCCAAGTCTCAGGTATGCCACTAAACTCTGTGTTCTCCTCTCAGTCCCCTTCTAGCGCCCGGAATTCACTGACTTACACCCACTGGAGGTTGCTAGGCAACTAACATTATTGGAGTCGCAAATATTTCTCGCAATCTCCACTTGTGAATTTATGCGCCAAGGGTGGAACAGTAAGGATGAGTCCGAAAGGCTGAGAAAGTCCCCAAACATATGCAAGATGATTACTCACACCAACTTTGTAAAGCTCTCCTTCCCCTCCACCCTGTGTAACTTGTACAAAAAGGTGTCACAGTGGGTATCAACAGAAATTGTTCTTACCCCAAACACGAAGCAGAGAGTTTGCACAGTAAGACGCTTTATACAAATTGCCCAAGTAATCCTCAAATATGTGGCCTTCTCTTACAGATTTTTAGCTCTGCAAAGACATGAACAACTGGACCGCATATTACGCTATTGGGTTGGGTCTGGGTTCTTTTGCAATTACACGATTGAAGAAAACTTGGCAGGTTCAATCCCTCACGCCCTAATTCTGTAATACTAACCTCTTCCAAGTCTGTTCCAAAAATTGAGAAGCAATTCCTGGAGGATCTTCTAGCTGATGTTTTACAACCCAATATGAGTAATTACCGTTCCAACTTACAAAAGTGTGGCCTTCCTGTTGTTCCTTACATTGGTGCGTGCTTTGCAATATCAGTTTCCACTCACATGAAAGTAGCTTTGTGGATGAAAGATTTGACTTTCATTGAAGGTCAGTATTTCCAATTCTCATTTACCGACTGACTCGATTTAAAGATGGAAATCCCGATTACGCAACAGCCAAGCTTGTCAACTGGGACAAGATGAGAATGATCGCCTCAATCCTGCAGAAGTTCCAGCAATGCCAGTCCGCCAAATACAAGCTCAAGCCTCAGCAAGACGTCGCCAACTACATTTCGCACTTCACAGTGATATCAAACCCGGAGGTTAGCCATCTCCAAATAACTCCCTTCTTGTCTTACACGGAAACAGCAACTGGCAGAGAAATCTCGCCTCTGTGAGAGCAGTACATAACACAGACCAGGCAATATCATTGTAAAAAAAGGTTGTAACAAAGAGTTTTTGGATGTAATCTTTTTTGATTGTTATCACTGTGCCAGTGGATATTGTTTTTGCTTGTATCTCTTTCTATTCATCCAAATCACCCAGTAAGTGGCTGTCGGTGGCATGCCTGTGTGCCATGTATGCCAACAGCTGCACAATGTTGCTGCCTATTTGCGTGCACTCCTCGGCACACACGTTGGCCACTGACACTCGTATTGACCAGTCAGGCCCGGCAAATTTGGTACCCGGCAGGCACACTGTAAAGTGCCGCTCTGCTAGCAACTGTTGTGTGTTTTGTTTGTGTGTTAGAATAGGATGGAACGAACGGGGAAAAAGAATGCCGGACGCCGGAAGTGCTGGATAAAGAAGGAGGAAGAGAGATGTACCTTAAGGAACCCAAATAGGGATGTGTGCTGTACAAGCCAGGTGGCGAATTCCTTCCCGTGTTTGTCTTCGGCGAGATGTGCTATCTAAGCAATACAAGTTAGGAGGGAGCGGGAATAATAGGGATAGTACATTTAGTAGAGCGTAATACCGCGTCAATGACGGCGTGTCGGGGGGTGTCACGCCCAGGCCTTTGTGTAAGTTATTCCAGCGTTCTCTCAGGATGCCAAGAATGGCCTTTTTTCTGGGTCAGTCCAAAACGGAGAAAATGCAGGCATTTACGTTTCTGTATGAACATTTCTCATCCAGCAGTTCGTGCAGGGCAAACAAGCCCATGATGGCTTGCTGTGGTCCCGATAAACTAATGGGTTTTTCAGAATTTAAAAACTTTTATACTTAGAAATGAAAGTGTTTGAAGTACCCTGCCGTGTGGCCAAGTGCCAAACATCTAGAATCCGACTGAAGTCGGGCCATGAATCTGAGTTTATCTGGTTTTGGGGTAATTATTCTATACCGTGCTGCAAGTTGCTGTGGTTAAAGAGTTAACTCTTGGGTTTTAAATCTGGAGGCAGAAGAACCTTTCTTTGTTCATCCGGAAGTTGTGCAATCATAGTATCCAGTACAGTATTTTGGTGCACCATAACTACACCAAGTCTGTGAACGGCGTGAAAATCTCTGGGAAGAACAAGAAATTTCTACCTCCATCCAGTAACTCCAAAGTACTTGCTGAAAGAGTACACACCAATCACATTTTGTGGTATCTGAGGAATTTTAGAGAAAGATAAACAAACCACGGGTTTACTTCATGCAGAAGAGAGTGAAACTCGTCCACGAAATTGGCATAAACACTGGGAAGTACAGTAAGAAGAATGAAATTGTTCAGGGCTAGGAAACCAATCAGAGATAACGATGAGGTTTGGATTGTGCTCTCTGATAACTTGTGCAATCTGGGTCACAGTTTGCCTTGACATAGAGTAGGATGAGGGATTGCCTGGATTCACTTCGAACAATGCCTTGATGCTTGTATCTCGAAGTTTGGCGATTTCCTCAGGGCCCAGCTGCCAACCGAGACTCTCCTGACAAGACTTCAAGAGAAGTATGTTAGAAAAATAAAATAAGACAATGAACTGTACGCACAAGGTACACAGGAGTGAATCCATTTTCCGAGAGCCCAGGGATTTCAAGGTAAGGAGAGAAGATCGGAGTTATGATGGCAACTTTGTCTCCTGGAGCCAATATGTGGTTCACTTTTAGCTTGAAGCACCCTTAGTGTACATCTTTTTTTTGATGGGCCATACAGTATTAAACAGGTAAATCATTGCTGCTGTTGCGCCTTCCGTAGCAAATAACGAAAACGTCCCAAGGGGTGGGTGATTGTGAAAAAGGACCGAGTTCAAGTATTGTCTCACCTTAGCAAAAAAGTTTTAAAATGAAAGTCTCAAGTAAAAGAAATACAATTAATTCCGTCATTGGCAGCATTTGGGGTGGAACGGGATAATAGTCACCTTGAGCAGCATCAAAAAGTTCGAAGACAATATCGTCAGCTTCCAAGTCCAGCTTCTGCATTTTGGAGATAAGTCACACATAACGGGAAGTCATCTACATACTTCATGTATGAAGCTTATTGCACTGCTTAGGAATGCGGAACCATTGGAGGAACTATTTTTGTGCAGCCAATCCTGCAGTTTCTTTGCAATCCCCCTTTTATCTGGCCTGACTTTTAGTCCCCTCGGGAGGCCTTCCCCTGATTCCGCAACAAACCTGTTCAAAAATTACTCCATAGAATAAACCGTTATGTATAAATATAATACTAGCCATATTCCCGAACACCCACACCACCCCGATCCCATAATAATGAACCCGCGGGACAGCAACAACATACGTCGCGAACAAAAGCAGCTGGGCGAATGCGTCCCTGACAGTTGTCAGCAGGAAATTTGGGTTCCCCCGCCCGGCGTTGATCACGCGGCTCACGGCCGACCCGCTCGCCGCGTCCACCAGCCGGTGCTGGAACTCGAACGCGCTCTGCTCCCCCGCGAACCGCGGCGCCTCCCGCGACACGTCGAACCACGCCCCAGTGCCCGTGCCCGTGCCCGTGCCCGTCTCCTTCTGCGCCGCCGCGCTCGTGGTCGTCGTGGTGGCAGTTGTTGTCGACAACGCAGTTGCTGCCGGGGACTCCTCGCCGTCCATTGGAGCTACTAAGTAAGGAAGAGCAGAATGTTGTTTTTGTTTGCGTTGTCGAGGTTAGTTGATGAAGGGGGTGGAGGTGATCTCGTGAGGCAGGAGCACCTTGTTGTTGTACTTGAGAGAGAACAGCAGGGAGCCAGTTGCTGCATCGGAAAAGTCATGCTGTGATGCTATGTGGAACGCCCAGTGGTTCCTGGTGTATGGTGGCAGTATCTTCTTGCCTGGTGGCGGCTGCGGTGCCACGCTCCGCGAGTGGTTTATCCTGCTGGCCACTACAATCCCACAGCCAACAGCCACATGAATGGTCCCTGGCTGGTGCCTGTGCACACACGTTGGTGGAAGCTCCTGCTGCGGCTGTGGGGCTGCTGTGCCATGGGCGGCCAGGTCAGAGAGGGAGAACACAGAGGTGGTGGAATTGCTGTCATAAGTGACCGCAATGTGGGTATCATCAACCGCTCTGACTGAAATAAGCCCATTGCTGCTGTCCTCCAGCCACGTGAAGGCCTTACCTGTGTGAAGATTGAGAAGCTTATGCTGAGGTCCCAGATTGAACGGGAAGAAGAAATTCCTCTCTGGCCTGGCGACAAGTGGCCGGCTGAGATTCCCCATTTCGAGGCCCTCAGGAAGCGCGGAACTTCGGAAGAACATCAACGAAGGTGGTATGAGAAGTTGAGATTCCGGAGACTCCACAGCACTTCTGACGTTCAAGTGTGCAACACACAGTATCCCTTCAGGGGGACTTCCCTTCATGAAGATGATTTCGATATCATCGCAGCTGGTCTGGTATTCAGTTGGGCCAAAGAACTTCATTGAAACACCTGACCTCAGCAACTCCCAGTCAAAGACCTTCACAGGTGGCTGATTTGGGAACTGTGACCTCCACACATGCAGCTTCCTTTCCCGCTGTTGGCCCACGACAATCCACGTGCTGTTCCAGCACACCAGGGGCTCCTCATTCCCGTTTCCACGAAGTAGCTCCCACCGCGAGGTGAATTTGTGTTCGAACTTTGGGTCAACAACGTACAGCTTGTACGGACCCGGAAGTGCCGATGCATGACACCTGACCTCAATGGCGTTATCTCCAATCTCGCCCATGGCAGGAAGCCTCGGGCCGAGCATGGACCCTGGCTTCCACTGGAACACCAGAACCCCCAGAGTGGATGACAGCACGAAATGCAACTTTTGCTCGTCGCCGTTCCCCCCCAGCAACATTATGGGCAAGGAGGTGGCGGCGTCGTCGGCGTCATCAGCATCAGCGGGGGGCCTCGACGAGAACGTGACAGCGATGTCCCTCTCCTTCCTCATCACCCACCTCTTGCCTATGCACTCGACCAACAGCCAACTTGGAATCGCACTCAGCGGGAAACAACAGCTGGCTGCGGTGGTGGTGATGGTGGCGGCGACACCGTCGACTTGTTGTCCCTCCGCCGGCGTCGGGGGGTTGGTGGGGCGTCGGGTTCCCATAACCGCACCCCACGCCACTGAAACAAACTGGTCCTTGGCATAAAACGGTTGCCGCACCAGCTCAAAATCGGACGTTAGGGTGTGCAGTTGTCGTGTGGTCCACATCCAAAATTGTGACTCACACTAAAAACTTCGTTTTGATGAATCAGTTGTCTTGTGGATTTGTGCTTGCACCCATAACAAGCTGTACTGAGATGGCCTGAGGTGGCACAGTGTCTCTCTGGAGGTCTTGTCCAGTGTGTGACTACACCCCACACAGGTGGACCAGAGAATTGTTGGATTTGATTTCGGTGAAAATTCCTCTCGCAAAACCATCTACCTTTCTCGTCGTAACTTGTATGACAACAACCCACAATTGGGATTTCACTAACCCGCATGACGGGTGTGGTCTCAGAGTGACGAGTTGCCCGTTGGCCCGCAACTTCCGCCGGTATGATTTGTTGAGGTCAACCAGCCCAGCCGTGTGGTCTCAATTGATGGTGTTCCTTGTTGGCCTTCATTCACCATCATCATCAGTGAGGTTGTTGGCATCACAAGGTCCACTGGTGTGTTTCATGTGGGACACACTTGCTGTGCTTCTGACTGAGAGGGTTGCTGCCGTGAAGCTCAGGCGCCTGAAGCGACCACGGTGGGAGAGTGGGTTCCTCTTGTTTGGGCTGTCACCACTGTGTGGGATCACCTTCCTGTGCATGAAAAAGCAACTTGATGGAGAAGAATCATTTTCATCCAAGGTAATGACTGCAAACAGCCAGTGGCTGGGACATGTGCATAGGGGTGGGGAACATGGATTGCTGATGATTGCAGCAAGGAAACCGGGTGGCCCTTGTGTGTGGGATTTGCCTGTTCCGCAGTATTGTGGGATGAACCTGGAGATTGGCTGCATGTGCTTCGACCCAAGGGAGCCAGCCCAAATGGCAATGTTATTTGTTGGCAACTATGGTTCTGGGCCCACTGTTGTTTGTGTGGTTGTTGATGTGGAGCACTCTGTGGCCACTTCTTCGCTGGATATCTGCAGTTCCACGACTTGTGTGCTTCCAGTGAAACAAGGAGAAACGGTGGAGTTGAAGTCGGCACTGCTAATGAGGAGGAATGGTGGGAGCCGTGTCTTTGTTGTTGCAGTGAGACTTCATTACTCAAAGAGAAAGTACAGTGTGATGGAGTTGGAGGAATGCACTGGGTTGGTGAGGGAAATTGGTAGTTTTTGGGATACAGTGGTGAAAACCACGCAGCTGAGCCAGTCCACATTCTGTGTCTACGAGGTCGTCGACAGGAGGTCGTACCAGATTTGGGATTGCTCCTCTGTTGAGACCAGGATGGTGAGAGTGGTCACACTGCCTGAGTGTGGGAGGTATCTGCAGATTGAAGATGGATTCATTTACCTTGTTGGATACAGTGGGGTCACAGTGTATGAGGTGCACACTGTATCTCCAATCTTCCATGTGGAAATTGTGAGGTGGATTGGTCCTGTGGACTGGCCTCTTACAATTTCTCATATGTGACGGATGGTAAAAAGTGGCAAATTACTAATGAATAAGCATTGTTTTCTGAAAAGTGGATTGAAGAGAAGTGGTTGGTGTGGGAATCAATCACCGCTGCAGTCTGCATAAGATCATCACAGTAATCCATCAGCCTGCATTGGAATTCAAGTATATAACTTCTCACACACCACGGAAAAAG
Source organism: Pelomyxa schiedti (assembly GCA_020536535.1). Lineage (NCBI taxonomy): Eukaryota > Evosea > Pelobiontida > Pelomyxidae > Pelomyxa > Pelomyxa schiedti. Next base: position 7,721 of record JAHLWZ010000916.1, on the reverse strand, counting down.
ATTTAGCAAAGGAACACACAAGACACAAGAACTTTCAAAGCACATCTGGGCTAATTGCCCCTGTGATCATTGTCTTTCTGTTTGGGAATTTGAGTGATAACAACAACGACCCAGTGGAGGCATCAACAAAGCCGTGCCGTGACGAAGCTGTTCCAATTCTACCGACTTGGGCGAAGGAGCTGGTGGTAACCAAGCCACAACCAACAGTCACCTGTGCGGTTCCAATTGGGTGTGGGTGAACACTGATCGGTTGGGCTGGATGTGTCTGTTGCCCGCATCCACACAATAAGTCTGAGAGTGAGAAAACAAAGGTGGTGGCCTCGGAGGTTGTGGCAATGTGGGTATCATCAACTGTGGCAACGGTGAGACCCTGGCTGCCTGCAAGCCACGTGATTACATTCCCTGTGTGCAGATGAAGCAGTCTCTGCTCAGTGCCCAAGCTGAAAGGGAAGAAGTAACTTCTCTCTTGCCTGTTGACAAGTGGCTGGCTGAGGTTCCTTGTGTCGAAGCCCTCAGGAAGTGCTGCACCTTCAAGGAAAGACAAATAAGGAGGATCAGCATGATCCACAGCACTTCTGATGTTCAAGTGTGTGACACACACGTGTTCCTGATTGGTGGGTTTGGTTTGACTCAATATAATTTCAACATCATCAGAGTGGCAGTCATACTCAGTTGGGCCAAAGAACCTCATTGAAACAGCTGACCCCTGCAATGGCAAATCAATAACTCCTGCAAATTCTACACTTGGGCTCTCTGACCTCCACACATGCAACTTCTTCTCATCTCGAACAGTGCGTAACACCACAATCCATGTACCATTCCAGCACATCAGCGGTGCAACTCGCGCTGATCCCTGAAGTAGTGCCATGTCACGTGGATAGAGCACATGCACCCTGTAGTAGCCAGAAGAAGGCTTCAACGTGCACCTGACTTCGTTCCCACCTCCGATTTTGCCCCCAAAGCTCTTTCTTCCTGGTCCCAAAACGATGTGGTCGACCTTGCATTCTATCACACCCAGTGTGCATGACACCGCGAAGTGCAACCGATCACAATCTCCGAGGCCTGAGACCTCATCGTCACCATCATCAACACCACCAGGGCCACTCTGAGGTGAGAAAGTGACGTTGATGTCCCTCTCCTTCCTCATTATCCACCTCTTGCCAATGAGCTCAACCAACATCCCAATTGGAATTATGCTCAAAAAGCAACTGCGGTGCCTCTCGTCCCCGCCGTGGTCGGTCGCGTCGTCGGTTGGGGATGCACAAATTTCGCTGTCACTGCGAGAAAGAGGACGATAACCCATTATCGCGCCCCACGCGAGGGTCACGAACTGGTCCTTGGCGTACACCGCGCTAACTACCTCGGTCTCTTCGGTATCACCCGACATTTTTGATGCTTGTTTCAAAGAAACGGGGTTTTTTTTTGATGTGTTCATGGAAGGAAAGGCTGTAATTACTAAGGCAAGAGTCCATCAGACTTGACTTCACCTGGGATCATCAGCAAGCCGTTTGGGAATTTGACAGTTAACAACAATGACCCAGTGGATGCATCCACAAAGTCATGCTGTGAGCCGCCAATCCTCCCACCCACAGTACTGATTTGTGCCGGAGGGCCTTCTGGAGCGATGGAGTTGAAGACAACCAATCCACAACCAACAGTCACCTGTGTGGTTCCAATTGAGTGTGGGTGAACACACGTAGGCTTTAGTGCAAGATGTTGCTGTTGCGTTCCACTGCGTGATAGGTCCGAGAGCGAGAAAACAGTGGTGGCACTGCTGTCATCAGTGACAGCAATGTGGGTATCATCAACTGGTGCCACAGTGAGACCCCGGCTGTCTGGAAGCCACGTGAATGCATTCCCTGTGCGCAGGTGAAGCAGTCTCTGCTCAGTGCCCAAGCTGAAAGGGAAGAAGTAACTTCTCTCTTGCCTGTTGACAAGTGGCCGGCTGAGGTTCCTTGTGTCAATACCATCAGGAAGTGCTGCACTTTCCAGGAAAGATGAAGGTGGAATTCCAGCGGGATCCACAACACTTCTGATGTTCAGGTGTGTGACACACACGTATAACTGGTTGTTGGGTTTCCTTTGAGTGAAGATAATTTCTACATCATCAGAGTGGCAGTCATACTCAGTTGGGCCAAAGAACCTCATTGAAACAGCAGTCTCCAACAACGGCAAATCGATCACCTTGACAGGTGGCCCCCTTGATAACACTGAGCTCCACACATACAACTTCTTCTCGTCATGCTGACCAACCACAATCCACGTCCCATTCCAGCACATCAGCGGCGCGTCATGTGCCGAGCCGATCAACAGTGACCTATCACGTGGATGAAGCACATGGATCCTATAGTCGCCAGCTGAGTTAGTCACCGTGCACCTGACTTCGTTCCCACCTCCGATTTTGCCACCAAAGCTCTTTGGCTCCAGGTCGATGAGCATGCGGTCGACGCTGCATGTTATCACACCCAGTGTGCATGACACCACAAATTGCAACTTATCACATTCGCCGTAGTTGCTGGGTAACTCTGGTAGCATCCCCCACTCATCACCCTCATCAGCAGCACCAGCACCACCCTGAGGTGAGAAAGTGACGTTGATGTCCCTCTCCTTCCTCATTATCCACCTCTTGCCAATGAACTCAACCAACATCCCAATTGGAATCACACTCAAAAAGCAACTGCGGTGCCTCTCGTTCACGCCATCACCGCGAGAAATCGGACGACGAGCACCCACAATTGCGCCCCACGCGAGGGTCACGAACTGGTCCTTGGCGTACATCGCACGAACCTGCGTCTCTTGTTGGTTGGTACGCGACATATTTTTGAAAATTTTTATTTTTGATTTAGGCGTTGTGTAAAGTGACACCTAAATCAAAAATGACACCAGACGCCCCCCTGGAGGAGGTGTTGGTCGTTCTTTGTTTTGGGAGGAGTGCACTGGCTCGTCAATACCTCCCTCGGACCGTTCACAAAAAACGGAGAACAACTTGTGGGACATTTGGGTCTGTTGAAGAAACGTCCAATAATCAAGATTTGTTCATCATAGAGGATTTTCACAACATCAGCGATAAAAATGTGTTGTTTGGGGTTTTTGTTATTGTCAAAACCCCAAAGTTCCCCAGAAAGGCTGCCTTTTTAACCCGACCAACAGGCAACAACAAAACAAACAAAAAACAACCCAACCAACACACAACCAATGAAGACAGCCTTCCTCGTTGCCCTGCTCGTTGCCGCCGTCGCAGCTTACTCACGTTCTGATTTCCAGAAGTGGGCCACTCAGTATGGCAAGCATTACGAGTCCGACAGGCAAGCCTCGCTCAGGTTCAAGATTTGGCAACACAACATGGACTACTACAACAAGTTCAACGCTGAGGGACACTCCTGGACCCTTGGCCCCAACAAGTTCACCGACCTCACTTCTGAGGAATTCGAAGTATGTTCCCTCTTGTAGTATTTATGATTCTTCACTCTCCCTTCACGTTCCTTCACAAACCTAATCATCTCTACAGTCTTCCTACCTCATGAAGCCCCAAGTCCACCGCAATGTGACAGTAGTTTCTGGCACAGCTGCCACCGACGTAGACTGGACTGCCAAGTGCGAGAAGCCCAAGGACCAAGGCCAATGTGGGTCTTGCTGGACATTCGGTTCAATTGGTGCAATTGAGGCCTGCCGAAACATCCTTGGAGATGGCCAGCTCATTTCGTTGTCTGAGCAAGACCTCGTCGACTGCTGCACCACTCTTCGCCAGAATGGCTGCAGTGGTGGCACGATCCAAGGAGCCTTCGCGTGCGCAGAATCTGGTCTTCCAACTGAGGAAGCTTATCCTTACACTGCTGTTGATACCAAGGACTGCATAGTGAAGGAGACCATGGTGACCAAGATCACGACATACACCGGGATTACATCTGGATCTGACACGCAGCTGCAAACTGCCCTTGTCACACAGCCAATCGCTGTAGCAATTGACGCCCGTCTCCTCTCGTATGCTACACCTTCCTTCCTTGTGTGTTTCTTTTTGTTTCTAACACCTGTTCACAGAGCCTACACCGGAGGAATCTGGTGCCCATCTGCCTGCTCCACGTCGACCCTTGACCACGCCGTCCTTCTTATTGGCCTCAACACTGCCGAGCAGTCATACAAGATCAAGAACAGCTGGGGAACATCATGGGGCGAGCAGGGATACTTCCGCATGTGCATCGGCAAGAACCAATGCGGCATTTCCACCGACGCCGCTTACCCCAAGGGTTGCACTGCCGTCTAAGCGATAAATTGAAGTATTTCTAGCACATTGCGGGCGTGCTCCCCCTCAACCAAGTTGGTTGTAGTTACGTTCGTTTTTGAACGAAAGAATCACTCGGAGAGCGTGTTTGATGCCTTGGCCAGTTGCTTGTTGACGAGGGATGCGTAGATTCCCCCTTGTCTGAGAAGTTCCTTTGTGAAAATAAGTTGTCAGTTGGTTGGTTGTGGAGTGTTTTGTGCCATTTGAAGGGGGTGGGAATATATTTGCCTCGTGTTTTCCTTGTTCCACAATGCGGCCTTGGTCCAGAACCGCTATCATATCCGCATTAACAACAGTGGAAAGCCTGTGAGTGGTATTTGGTTTTTGTGAATGATACGATTGCATGGTTTAATGTGAATCGTGTGCGGAACCGCCCGGTGTGGTAGATTGATATAGAATTGATAGATTCATAGCGCTAGAAGATATGATGGTTACCTATGAGCGATCAGAATAACTGTGCACTTGAGGCATTTGATCATATTATCAATGGCATCTTGCACCGCGGATTCGGACTCAGAGTCCAATGAGCTGGTGGCCTCATCAAGAAGAAGTATCCGCGGATTCCGCATGAGAACCCGGGCAATGGCAACCCTTTGTTTTTGTCCACCACTGTGCGAAATGTTAAACTTTTATACAAACAATAAAGAGAGTTTACCTCAGTCGCACTCCCCTCTCTCCTATTCTGGTTTTATAACCATCTTCAAACCTGGTGATAAATTCATGTGCATTGGCGTTCTTAGCGGCACATATCATTTCTTCTTGAGTGTACGGCCTGAGGGAGTTTCAGGGTTGAGATTATAGCGGAAACGTGGGATATAACCTATCTAATCCGTAGACAATGTTTTCTTCTATGGTGGTTGAAAACAGTTGCGTGTCTTGTGAAACGAGACCAATGTGCCGGTGAAGAGAGGAAAGGTTGTATCCAGTTATGGGAGTATTGTCAACAAGTATGGAGCCTTTCTTGGTGTCATAGAATCGCATAAGGAGGTGCACAAGGGTGGTTTTGCCACTCCCGGACCTGAATTCATCTCAATCAAATACTCACCACTTGGGAACCAAAGCACACCTTCCAACAATGGCACAAACACAGCCTCTTGGTACTTCCAGCGAAACATTGTCAAGCACGATATTTTCTGGACGCATCTGGTAGAAGAAGTGCACATTCCGCAAAGAAATAGTCCCTTCAATGCCATCAACAACCTTGCCAGAATGTGGATCAATATCGGGAAGACTGTCCAGCAAGCCAACAACACGCTGGGCAGCACCGCCAGCACGTGTCAGGGAATTCACTTGGTTGAGGAGGTTGTTGTAGCTGTTGTTGACCTGGGGAAAGAAAAAATTTGTAAATAATGTCTTTGAAGACAGAGGGGATACCATGTTCCAATATAATTGAAAAGTGACCAACCTTCCAACAGAGAGTCTGCAGGTGAGGTTAATATTCAATAAAGTATAAAAAGAAGCTCTTCATACTGCTCAGGGTTGTGCAAAGCAACTGTACCGCCATAGAAAAGTAACAGCACTCCAACAGTGAGGTCAATTGTGCTGGAAATTCCTACGGTTCCAGCTGAAGCAAGCGCATCCTATGAAGAGAGTTAAGTATCAAGAGCCACTTTTCGTAGTGCATACCTTAACTCCTTTGGCTAAGGCTTCCCCTGTGGAAGCTGTGTATTTTGCGATCTCAATTACTTCTGTTGAAAAGGAGCGAATTGTCCTGATATTTGAAATGGCTTGCACGGCAACACTGTTGGCATCTCCCCAAGCTGCCCATATTTCCCTGAAATCAACTGTTTAGTTCTAAGATTTGCTGAGCTACAAACTTGTTTAACTGCTGACTCCACTGTGCGTATATCTTGGTGACAATTGTGATCGGCCCAACCGTTGTAAGGGCCAGTATTGTGAGACGCCATGATGTGATCATGCACATCAAGAATCCGCCACCAAGGGATACAGCACTGGAAACGAACGCACTGATAACGCTTTGAACTGGTGTTACAAGGGCCATCGTGTCACCGTATAGTCTGCAGTGGTAATAACGATTAATAGTAGTGTGCAGTGTCCATGTACTCCACACCTGGAAGTAACATCTCCAGTTGAGGTACCATCAAAATAAGCAATATCTTGGTGGATAATTGAAGTAAACAACCTATTCCTTACAGCATTGGACATCCTGCTGGCCACGAGGCTGTCACGGAGAAGTCACAACCAAAAAAATGCTAACTTCCAAATCCAGCATACCTGAAGCACAGATTTCGACCGCTGGCAAAGACACCAGAAATGAATGTTGCTGCCACATAACACAGAACATAGGTATGGAAATTCTGAAGATTCCCAACTATGACACTGTCAAGAACTTTCCCTTGATAGCTATTTGATTCGTGGTCAAAAAATGGCAAGATATTGAACAACCACTGACTTTGGCAAAAGCAAACTTGACAGTGATGTTATTAAAAGACATCCAATTGCTGCTCCTAAGAAGTGTTTACTGTTGTGGGCGAACGACAGAGCTTTCAGAAAATATTCGTAATTCGTTGGTGCTCCCACAACATCTCTAACACCTGCATCGCCTCTGATGAGATTTTCCCCTTTGGCCTTGCTCTTCTTTCTGTTGGTTAACGCGGAGAAAAACAAAAGAGAAATAAATAAATAACATTTCAAAACGGGAAATACATGTCAGAGACATACTCGTAACAAGAGCTGCAAACATCAAAATCGCATGGATGGCACCTCCAAGATTCCCGTAATCGCGACCTGCATAAATCACAAGTGTGACCAAATGTTGTATCGTCGTGATGCAATGGGTGATGGTGTAGTGCTGGAATCATCTCTCCCTGAGGGTCTCCATGAGTGAGGAAAGGCCCAGCAGAAGCCCACGCCTCCGCATTAATTGCCACAACAGAGGTAAGAACCATTGCCCCCTGAAGTAGTGGCTGTAGAAGAAAGTTAGCCCAAAAAGAAAAAAAAAAGAAAAAAAGGCTGATACCCACCATGGAAAACTGGAACACCGTGCACTTGACCCCAATGTAAACCTGAAAAACTGCACACATCACAAAAACAACACCAAAACGCAACCTGCCCCCATAATCCGAATTCCCACCCTCTCCCCCCGCCACCGACCCTTCAGCCTCGCATTCCCGCGGCCCTTCCCCTCCATAATCACTAGCACTAGCACCACCACCATGATCTCTGTTCTGTGGCGACCCAGCTCCTCTCCCAACAACATCTAAACCATCCCCACCACCCGCGGCCGCGGCGGCGGTGGTGGTAGTAGTAGTAGTGCTGTACAGCCCTCCCTCACCAGGCCCAGCCCCTGCCCCCGCCCGTCTCCGCCCGTCGGCACTTGTTCGCCGTATCCCTTGCCTGGGCCCAGATCTCCCTCCGCTCCTGGAAACTACGCCATAATTGTAGCCGTGTTAATTGTAGCAATGCCAGCGCGGCGCCAAGA
>JAHLWZ010000915.1:0-48727 GCA_020536535.1 Pelomyxa schiedti | reverse complement strand
TGTGTTGTGTGTTGTGTTGTGTTGTGTTGTGTTGTGTTGTGTTGTGTTGTGTTGTGTTGTGTTGTGTTGTGTTGTGTTGTGTTGTGTTGTGTTGTGTTGTGTTGTGTTGTGTGTGTGTGTGTGTGTTAGCTGTTGGTGTTACGGTGTCACGGTGTCTGTCATGGTGTGCGTTTCCATGTGGCACACACAACAGATGCTAAAATGTCACTTTTATTTTACTGAATCTGGGCAGGTACTCCACAGTGCAGGATTTTACTTTTCGTACAGAGTTTATAGAGATGACGCGAGTACGAGTGTTTCTATCAAATTATAATATAAGCAACTACATCGAGGGTTTTTTTCCCTTAAATCTGTGAAACACCAGGAACAGAAGCAGATAATTGTAGAGCTATGCAACAGAAACATCCATTCTTCTGATAACACTACTGTAGTCGTACCCACTCTTTTATAACTAACTCATAAAGCCATCACCACCTCAAGTGCCGGATGCTCTTCAATCTATATCTGATAAAATTGATTCGATTATTGCTTCATTTCCTGCCCACGCTGCGATGTGCAAGCTATCTTCCAGAAGCCCCAAAGATGCCGCCATTACAAGCCAGAAAATGAACCAATTAGTGGAATCTCGGCTTCCTCGAATATACATGACTACGGCGTCTCTGACACCCACAGAAATTGACAACGAGAAACTTAAGATTCTCTTTCAATCCCTTATGGAATCAATGTGTGTGACATCTGGCAGGGAAGCTATAATGATAATGACATGCAGTGGGCGTGTACTTGAAGACTTGCAAGTGTGTCCTTTTACCATCATGGATTAGAACCATTTTTAACACCACCAAAAACGTTAGATGTCTCTGGAGCACCCAAATGAGGCACCTATGAATATCGTTCTCCGTGAATGGAAGAGGTTTTCTGTTTCCTGTGAGTGGCGTGGTTTTGTTCATGGCAAAACCCTTGTTGCACTTTCACAGTACTTCGATACTTGTTACTTCCAGGATGTCGCCATAAACAAAGAAAAAATTGTTCTCACTATCCAGACATTTTTTGATACCAAAGTATGTTTTTCTGTTCTTTCTCACAAGGTTCCCACTTTTTCAGCTTAAACACCGTATTCCACTTGAGAATTACATAATAGACTTCGCTGTCGCACCTGACTGGACTGAAGTTCTCATAATTGGTACCCACCTCCACAACATTCCACCAGTTGGAATTTTGTGTAACTTACAGACATACAACCAGAATTGAATCCCTGGCTGCCAACCACAGACTCGTGTCTGTTTAACTGGACAAAAGATCATGCTGTGTTATATGGGAAGGCACCATTCCAAGCCCGGATTGTGGAAGCACCCCTCAGAGGATTAAAGCACCATGTATTATCAATGTGGCATCACTACTTTGATTGAAACTTGTTACTGTCTTGGTGCTTTTTAAAGACACATACCCAAGCACAGAAGAACACTGGAATGTCAATAACAGTTCCTCGTTCAAAATGAGAAGGGAAGACTTGTTGGAACTGGGATAGAAGTTCTCAAATATTTGAGCCCCCCTTCCACAAGCCAACAAATGACTACCATGCTGTACGGTTTTGGGTGGAAACAGAGATGAGAAAACAAAACAAAAAAAACCTGAAGATCCATCTAGATGCAAGGCCTGTCAATGTTTCAGACAAGCCACTCCATCATTTTTTAGGCTAAACGCGAAAACAAGATGAAGGGTAGGGAGGAGTTAAACGACGACCTAGACGACGAGGCGATCCTGGCCGCGTTGGCCGACTTGGACACAGAACAAGACGAAGAAGAACAAGAAACACCGCCGCCACGCCGCGCATCTACTGCCAATAATAATGCCTGCGGCAGCGCCAGGCGGAAGAAGGGGCGGAGGGGCGGCGGCGGCCCAGCGCTGTTGTCGGACGGGTGTACGACGACGGAGATACCTACATTGGCGGGCATGTGCCTGACCACGTTGGCGAGGGGCTTCGCGTCGGACTTCAGGAGGTCGTGGAGGTCACTGCCGGCCAACTTGGTGCAGGAGTTGCTCCTGGAGATGGACAGGTTGGTGGGTCTTTTTTTTTCGTACTTGTTCTTGTAATTTATTGGGGGAGGCTCTATTTTGTTGTTAAAATGTTGGGTTGCGATTGATTCTGTGTGCATTTTTTTCACAAACACTTATTATAAGGTGTCACACAGACATAATAAAATAGGCAGAATACTCTCAGTTCGAGTGCAGTGAATTCTTTGCTGGCCTCAGGGTGCATTGAGCACCTATGCATGAGTTGCTATGCATCTGTGCACTGGCTGTATGACTCAGACGTGAACCGCTTGCTTTGTGGAGGGATGACCACTACCCCGAGGCGTTCGCAGACTGCCAACGCACCAAAAAAAAGGCATTCGAGGTCTTCTCACTACGTGTGCCCCTATACCATTCATTGCCATTCTTCTCGCTCATCCCTCTATTTTATATTCTCTGAACAGGACAGTGAGGAACAACCAAGTAGTCGAGTTAATTCCAGCCACTCTTTTACACAGCTCACTCTTCTCAACGGATCACACCTCATGCGTCCCACAATTTGCAGTTCCACTCTCACATACTTGGATATCGGTGCCCCAAGTGAAACTTTCAACCCCGTAATCACTTGTCCTTCTCTTGTACATCTGCGTTTCCGGGGCCTTCAGCCACGCATTTTATACCGGCAGCTCAACTCACTGCAAAATTCCTGCCCGTCTCTGCAAGTATTGAGCTTGCGAGAGTGAGTCCCCTCACTTGATTCATTCATCAATTGATTTTCTTACACACCAACCAGTCACCCTGGCCTTAAACACTGGAACTTCAGTTTCCCACACCTTGAGCACCTTGACTTGGGTGGCACTGGTGTTGATGACGAAGCTGTTCAAGCAGTTCTCAGAGGCTGCCCTGAATTGACAGAAGTTGACATATCGCATTGTCCAGCACTGTTTATGGACTACTCTGAGCTAAGTGCCCAGAATCACATCCATTTCATTATTTGAAAACAAAGAAAAGGCTTTTTCCTTGCAAATTTTTTTTTGGCTTATGTTATGGCAATTTGGGTGCTTGGTGTATTATTGAAGGCACTATAAACGTAACCGAAACGCCTCCTATGTTCAAAATGTCACCACTTCTCATCTGCACTGCGGCTTCTCCTGGTCTCAGCTTCTCGCCATTCAGAGAGGCACCGTTTCGGCCATGAACAGCTAACACAAATGGATCCCCCTCTTTGATAACAGTAGTGACAGGTGGGGCTGTTTCACTGACACTGCCGTCACTCCCAAGAAGGGAAGTTTGTGTCAATGTAGCATGGTGGTGGCTGACTAAATTAGGTCGTGCTCCCGGGGTCTTGCGGGCCAAAGCTCCAAAATCTACATCAGGTTGATTGTTCTTGTCAGAGCGGCCTAATATCACAGGCATTTTCCTTAAGAAAAGTGATGTTCCATCTGTTTCCTGCGTCAACGGTAATCTGAACAAATAACTATTTACCCATGAGTACAAACTGGGGCCAAGATTCTGTTGTATCTAAATAAAATGGTGTTATTGTTCACATTTGGTTGAGGGAATTATTTCACCTTTTTGAGGCGGTAATCCAGGGTGAGCACTACAGTTGTGTTATTGAGATTAAGCCATAATACAGACGTTACTTTCGCCTTTTGGAAAGGCCAGCTTTTTTCCGCGCTGCTCTTCGTTCATTGGACAAAACAATTTGTTCTATTGTCATGGCGGAATATGCCGTGGGAACTGAAGAGGTATTAGGTGTGATTTCACAAAAGGGTGCGAACTTGTCTCTTGAAGGGATTCTGCTGCATGAGCTTTCTGTGATTTAAGAACTGCTCTTCTTTGCTGTGGGGATAGGCTGGGTCGTATCTGAGTCATTATAGAGTTTGCCTTTAAGTGAATGACCGTGAGTAGAGTGTCAGACATTCATTTCGCAACTTGATTAAGTTCTTGCCAGGAAACAAATTGGTTGAAGATGCTGGACATGGATATTAATGTACTTTGTTGAATTGGGACGTTTTCATCTCGAAACCATCGCAACGAGGCCTTCAATTATCGGCGTTAAAAAGGCAAGGGGGAGGAAAGAGGGAAATGCCGTCTGCTGGTCACAAAATCTTGGCCTCTTCGCCCCCCTCTCTGACACGGATTCCTTTGACAATCCCTCATTAGATAAGAAATGTAAGCAGGGAAAAGGGGGGTTACTTGGCACACATTTTCCGCAGTAACGTGGTAGGGGCAGGAGAAATGGTCTGGCTTTGACGTAAGCGGAGGATCTAGGCAAGACCAATGGTAGATCTTGGTGCAAAGTTCACACGTGACTGTGTCCCCTGTGCCCGCTGTGTTGCACAACTGACATATCTTTATTTATTTCCCTTAGTCGCAATGCCGGCAATTGGTGTAATACACTCTCACATTTCTCAGTGGTTCTGGCTCCCCCGTCATTGTCCCAATGTCGACGATCAGGTTCTCCGATGGCTTTGTGCAGCTAACAGATCGGTTCTAAACTCCATTTCTTATCAGAGATCAGAGACTCAGAAATCAGCGATGTGCCGGATGGGCGTGCTTTGCACAATATCAAGGATTTGCATTTGACACCGAAGTCTTTGTTGGACTCTCTATCTTCTCGTCCCAATAAGAAACCGGCCGCCCAGTACCACCGCAAAATAAAATCAACTACATTTCACGCGGTCGATGGCGGCAAGGCTGGCGGTTGTGGTCGCGACCGTTGTTATTATGGGATGGTGTGCAGCGGGATACAAGCCCGTCATGATGATGCACGGCTACTCGATGAAACCAGGGAAAGGCAGTTACACAGATTGGAACGACTGGGTTTCCTGGCTCGCTGAAGATCACCCTGGTGAGTCTAGATTCCCCATGTCTCTTTCTCTCTCGGCCGTTTGACATTTTTTTTTTGTTTGGCATTGTAATTGCCCTGCCTGCTCGTGCGTGGAGTTCTTGTCGCGGATCAATTTAGTTATACTTATTTAATTGTGCCAGGCCAGATTGTAGTTCCACTCAACGTAGACAATTCTGTCGAATCGGGAAAAGTAAGTTCGTGTGTACCACCTTCTCTTTTGGGTTGATTTCCATTTAGCCACTCTGGACACAAGTCGACGACTTGGCGGCTATAATTGAACAGACAATTGCCAGTGATAGTGCATTTGAGCAAGGTTATCACTTGGTAGGTCACTCCCAAGGTAGTTTAAAAGGAACAGATAAGCTTGGAACTCATTTGCACAGGGGGCTTGCTAACAAGGTGTATTTTGGAGCTAATGAGTGACCTCCATGTCGATCAATACCTGAGTCTTGCCGGTTTACAGGTTTGCCTTTTTATTTCTAGCTATTCCTCTTGTTCCTTATTCCAATTAGGGAGGACTGTGAGTCTTTCCTTTTGCGTTTTCACCACTGACCCCTCAAAGTTATGGACTTGCTGATTGGGAATATGAGAACGTTACTGACGAAATTGTTACTGATTTATTGTATACAGCCATCATGCAAGATGACTACAGGTTGTTTCCCCTCGAAAGTATTCGAGTCCTTGCTCATTGTTCGCAAAATAGTATTGCAAATTCTTGGAGGACTCCAAACTACTCCCGTTACATGGCAAACAATGAATTTCTACCTTATCTTAACAACGAGCGTGCTGACAACTATACTGAAGGTAGAAAGTTCTATTAACTACCAGTTTCTGATTTGCTAGCGTACAAGACAAATTTCATTAAGGTGAACCACCTTAATTTATTTGGTTCCTCTGCAGGTGCGTTCCCATTAAGCAAACTCAGTTTCCTTATCAATTTCCAGACGGATACATTGTGCCATGGTACACAAGCCTCTTTGATTTCTTTGATGAAGACGAGAACCGCGAATCTATGACAGTCCAGAAGTACTACACAGCCGATACATTTGGTCTTCAAACCATGGACCTTGCTGGCAGACTCAGCAGAACCGCAGTGGATGGTGTAACCCATTCAGGCTGGCTACACAATAGGACTGCTTTCGAGCTCTACTTATTGCCACTTCTGCAATAACTTATTGTGGTGACAGATTGAAAAGATCAAACACAAAAACAGATTTTATTTAGTATTACTTTGAGTGGGTGAATAATTCCAAAAAACAAAATTTCACACCACCCCTTACTTACACTAAGTATGGCAATTTGCTTCTGTGTTTACTGTTAGAAAAGTATTCGAGACTTAGTTGGAAAGGGGAAACTCACGTTACAATGACATCCCTATGACCCCTCATAACTCTCAAGGAGACTCCAACAGGGAATGGTTGAAGTTCATTGTTGAGCAACATAACGGGTCGAACTTTTTCCTCTTCAGCCAAGAGACTGGAACTCTTGAAGTGATCCACAAGTTGAACAAGTCCCTGAATGCGGGCATAGGTTATCTCGCATATCTTTTCAGAGTTGAAGCGTGACCAGCGCTTGTTGTTGAAGTCCCAGTAGAATGCTGGGATTCTGTCTGTGCTGATCATATTGATAAATGCATAGCCAACATTACATTTATTCTGGAGGAAAAAAAAAACGTAAATTCCAGGTAAGTGCAGCTTGTTTAAAATGAAAGTAGATAGAACCTTGAAATCTATAGGAAGATAGAAGAAGTCGTAGGAACCGGCATGGCCTGCATCAATTTCATCAAGTAGCATCCTTTGGGAGTATTTATTAGGGATATTCTTGATCATAAGGGTTGTTCTAGAGTCATTGGTGTGCTCTTCATCATCAATGTGTATGGCGAACCGCTGTCTGGCCATTAAAGTGTCAACATCCACAGGAAATTGGGTACACTGCAAGCAGGTTATGCAACAAAACAAAAGGAAACTGCATGCCATTGGGCGAATGTGCCTGTAGTCTTGCAAATAGTTCGGAGAAGAACATGGTATGTATCCTAACGGATCACCCTGTATTCACAAGTGAAATTTGAATTTGCCAAAACCCGAAGTACATTGGGCTCTGTTGGGATGGTGTATTCAGGTGCATCAGGTGAGTACACTGAGGTTTGCAGGTACCCTGGAGTAAATTGCACTTTTTCTGTCTGGAGTCCCATGTTAACAATTTATTGAGAGAGGAAATTTCACAAACCTGCATGGCATACAGTCTAGAGGGAACGGATACTGTTCTCTGTGTTAATCGATGGGGAGACGCTTGTTGCATGTCGGACTGACTGATTCCGGGTGTAGGCATAGGGATTGGAAGTTGTTGGAGCGCTACTTCAAGGGCGGGATTGACATTGGAAAACTGATATGGATGAAGAAATAGAGAGGAATCGGAAGAACACAGCGATAGGCTTCTGGTGCGTTGTGGGTTGTCTTCTAAGTCTGGTGAGTTGCGGGAGATGAAAGATTGCGGTAGCTTTGGCGGAATTAATGGGGAATTTGATGCTGATGGGGGATCACTAGGAACTGGAAAAGGTGTAAACTCACATCCTAATTAAGAACGTTCCAAATTTGGCAACAAAAAGAATAAAATTACCAGTGTTAAGGGTAAGATTTGACTCAAGAAGTGAAGATACTTCGGCAATTTTATTATCGACTTCCGTTGGTTTGTTATTGCTCTCTGGGGGAAAAAAAAAACAAACGTAAAGCTTTGAAAACGAGGTGTGTGGGAGAACCTAACAAGAATTGCTCCATTGGAGACCGATCCTAAGAGGAAGTAAATACTCCAAAATATTTTAACTGTAAGAGTACAAACATATGAATTCCTGCTTATTGCGAAGAGCATACAAAAAAGGGGGGAAGGAGATAAAGTCAGCCCCATAATCTCAATTTTGGGATGAAATTACTCTGTATGAACGTGGTCACTCGGTGGGGAAACAGACTCAGACAGGGGGGGTGGGACTTGGGATAGAACATTGGCTAAAAGAGATTCTGGTGGGGGTGAGCCAGTATGAAGACCTGGTGGAGTGGTTCCCGCCTGGGGTAGAGGTGGTGGAAATGGAGTTAGTGGCACTGACCTCTGGAGAGAACCAGGAGGCAATGGAGCATTCGCCGGTAGCGTTGGCGGCAGTGCCTCTAGTGCTGTTTCTTCCTTACGGGTAATGGGCAGAGATGGTGCCTCAGGTTGTGCTACAGCGGTCATTGCAGGATTTCTGTATTTACCCAGCAGACTGTGAACGGCGGGAGCGAGTGAGGCACCCATAGGGGATTGAAGATGTGCTAAATGAGAAGTTGTCTTCGGCAACCATGATGTAGTTGATCTTTCAGAAGTTGACTGGCTTGTACTGGGTGATGGTTGTTCTGATTGACTAGCACCTGTTGGCTGCGGAAGGCTATTTATTGGCGTTTCGCACAGTCCACTTTGTGGACTCTTATCAGGAGGAGGGGGTGGCGGGGACAAGTGCAATGCACAAAGTTTTTCCGAAGGCATGGTTGAGGCAAAATTGATTAGCTCCGGTAGTGTCAACAAGTTGGGAATAGATGAAGACAACCCTGACAGGCGTCGAGAATGATGTGGTGAAGTGGGAGAAGTTGGCGAAGAGGCCCCATTGCTGTGTGGGGAAAGTGGGGGGGAGGCCGTAGATCTCAGCTGCAAAGGATTAAAGGGAGGCGTAAGAGGTGTAAGGGGAGTAATAGTAGGAGAATTCGAACGAGAAGCGTGAGCGGACTTGGGAGAGCCTGGGGAATGCAAACCATTAGGGGAACTACTGGTGTGTAGTAAAGGGGAGATAGTTGGAGGTGTAGTGGATATATTTGGTGTTGAGAGTGCGGGGTGCATAAAGGCACCAGGATGTGAACCATTTGATAGAGGGCTCAAAAAGGAGCAAGCAGGAGAAAGGGAAACGGAACGAACACGTTGCAAAGGGACAGAATTGTGCGGAAGAGGATGCCATCTATGCAGAGGCGGAGAAGGTGAAATTGTGTTGCTTGTGGCATTTGCATCATCGTCAGCATCCGCATCAGAGTCCGCTTGTGGAAACGAAGAGGTATGTGTTGGTGTCAAAAATGGTTGTACATAGCTGTGAGTGTTCCTTGTTCGCGGAACAAACTGGTATTGAGCCGACCCAGTAAGTGCAGAATTTTTTGCAGAATCCAACGGCGGAGATACCGCTCCAGGTTGTTGTTGCTTATGGGAATTTATCAACATGAGAGCAGCTTGCAACTGTGACTGCGACTGCGACTGCTGTGCTTGCAGCTGCTCATTCTGAGCCTGTTTTTCGTGGTCAAATGCATCACCGGTTCCATTGTTTCCGTTACACTCCCTCACACAGTGGAATGCCGGGCTCAATGGATTGAAGGCCGCGTGTTGTTCCAAGAAGATCGGCGCCGGGGGCGCAGAATTTCGCCTAGGCACAAACTCGGCCACATCAACCCCTCTATTAATATTGTTGTTGGTGGTGGTGTTGGTAGTACTGTTGGTATTTGAGGGATCTTCGATGGTGCGTGCGGTGAAGTAGTTGTGAGGGTTGATGGCGTCGTGGATCGGATTATGGGAGCCGTTGGCTGCAGGGCGCTGAGGCTGGGGGGTTTGTTTCCAATTGGTCCATTGGCTGTTTGTTGTTGTGTTTCCGCCCGCGCTTGATGTCCACAACATTTCCAACTCCCCCAACAACCCCCAAAATTTTTTTCCCCTTTCTTGTTGTTTGTATTTTCTTCTTGTGTTGTTTTCGGTTGTGTTTTTCCCGTTTGCTTCGGGCGTGTTGTATTTTTTCGGTTTTCCTCAAGGCCATCAATCCTTTCAGATCTGATCATTTTTGTGGTTCCGAGAATGTCCCTATCAGAATTTTACAGTTTCGGTGACAGACTCAAGGGTGCTGAGTGTAGGCCGGAGGTGGGGCTGGTGTATAAGGTGGTCTGCGACAGAGTGTGAGTAAAGGATTATGGGAAGAAGGTACATACAGAGTGTAGAGAGGGGGGTACATGGAAGGAGGATATGTAGTACTGGGGAGTTGGATTTGAACAGGTGGTTGTGATTGGGAGAGGGGTTGTTGGGGTTGTTGTGGTAGTGGTTGTGGCGGTTGAATTGGTTGCGAAAACACTTGGCTGTCTGCGGCTCCTTTTGGAGAATTTAGTAATTTTGTATTCATGGTTTGAGAAACTGAAATAGTTACCTCCGAAGAAGGAAGCATAAAATCCAGGAGCTGGCCGAGGTACGGCATCTAAACGGTATTAGAGTGATACTTGTTTGGCAATTTACCTTCAGGTTTTGCATATACTTTTACAAGGGTATTGGGATTTCTGGTGTGAATTGCCATGTGCTGTTGAATGTTTGCAGCAGTGCATTTTGCCCCACACATGCCGCATAGCTGCAAAATAAAGATAAGAAATCTTTGGACTCTTAGGTGAAGTGCTACCAATTCCTGATTGTTTACAACTTGGGCTGATGGAGCAGCATGTCTATGTGATGATTTTGACGTACGACTAGATTTTGAGTGGTTGGAAGACTTGGAAGAGCGGGGCTTCCGATTTTCTTCTTCCTGTAGTGCTTTGGCAAGAGTCTAGTAGGTAATTAATTATCAACATGAAAGGCAGGTGCCATTTTACCGCGTCCTGGGAAGTATCTGGTGAGGGGGTTGACAGTTTTTCAAAGCTTGGAGGCAGTATGCTTGGGTACTGCCTTGGTCCTGGCTGTGTGGACTGAGGACCAGGAGGTTGTACAGCTGAGGTTGCTACCTGAGCTGATAACTGTTGTTGTTGGTAGGTTGGTCTTATTCGAAAGTGAAACCATTAGTGCCAGTCAAAAACTAAGTTATTTTAATATTAAATACTACTACAAATTCAAATTCTCGAAGTAGGGAAATACGGTGGTGGGAGTGATTGCACTGCCAATGAGATCATTTGAACGCTCCTTTCCATAGCAATCAACCTTTTCTCTACTCCAGAAAATCTTTCTCCCAATGAAGCCTTCCACTATGCCAACAATTTGTAAGGGTTTTTTTTTTGGTGCATTTGGTTTGAAATATGATATAAATTGTAAAGCATACTGCTTCCAGGTCATTTGAGGGACGCGGGACGGGATCAAATGTCTACCACATAAGTTAATCAATTTCGATTATGGGAGCGTTAGTTGATACACACCGATGACGGGCGATATGCTGTGTCCATTACTTCGTGAATTTTTTTATTGTTCCTTTTTTCCGAGTTGATTCGCCCCCGATCTTGGCGAAATTCGCTGTCAACCCCAAGATCGGCCATCACCAATTGCACCTTAGTGCCACATCCACTCTGGCCAATGTGATGGAGAGTCCCTGATTAGAAATGGCCGAGAAAGTTAGAACCACGCTCTCTTCTAGTAAGCAATACATCGATGACTGACGCCGTAATGTCCGACCAACAACCCCCCACGTCCACGCCCGCATCCACCGAGGCGTCCCACAATCCCGTCGCACCTCCGGCCCCCGGCACCGAAACCGCTGCCTCCGTGCAGCTTTCCGAGTGCGGAATTTCCAAAGTGAAGCACATCGTGCTGGTGCTGTCAGGCAAGGGTGGCGTGGGCAAAAGCACGATAGCTTGTCAGTTAGCTTTTTGCTTCCGCAAGGCCGGCGCCAGGGTAGGCGTGCTGGACATCGATCTATGCGGCCCTAGTGTGCCCAGAATTATGGGTGTTGCCGACAAGTCAGTCCTTACGTCCTCAAAGGGGTATGTCATGCTATCAAAATCATTGAATGAAATTGTGACACTTGGAATTTCTGCACTTTCGACACTTTCTTTGGCACTTGACACCTTAACATTCATTGATCGTCACTCCTCTGTTTGGGAATCATTTCGACTTTTTTGACTAAGACTGCATGCAGGTGGGTGCCGGTGTTTGCTGATGACGAGCACATGCTATCTGTTGTGTCGATGGCGTTCTTGACTGAGGAAGCTAATGCCCCTGTAATATGGAGAGGACCCCGCAAAAACGGTATGTCTATTCCTCTCCTTTTTCGTGCACAAAACCTGCTTTTTTACACTGTTGTAAGAATATATTTGGATTAGAGTTGAGCCATAGTAACACTTACTTGTAGCGGCAATAAAGTCATTTTTGGAGGATGTCTGCTGGGGCCCACTGGATGTCATGATTATAGATACACCACCAGGCACTTCTGATGAACACATTTCCATTTGCGAATTTCTGCATGAGTACCACCCAGACGGTGCCGTTTTAGTAACTACGCCACAGGTACTTCCCTCATCCCATAACTTTCTGCCTTAGTAAATTACTTCTACCTTCCACATCACAGATTGTCTCTGTGAATGATGTAAGAAAAGAAATTTCATTCTGCAACAAAATCGGCCTTCCAATCCTAGGACTAGTAGAAAACATGAGCGGGTATGTCTGCCCGCATTGCTCGGTAATGAGTTCCTTTTCTTCTTATCTTTCACGCATTCTCACGGTCTTGCACAGACCACAACCAACATATTTTCGTCCGAGGGTGGGCGCCTTCTTTCTGAGGAGTGCCACATTCCATTCATTGGCAAAATTCCAATTGACCCCGTACTGTGTGCCTGTGAGGAATCCGGATCCAATCCGTTTGTTGAGCACCCAGACCTGCCATCCCTTTCAGTCCTCGTGCAATTTTCCCGTGAATTTCTCAGCAGACCAGCACGCTCATCATCCTAACTTAAAAGAAGAACAAAACAAAAAACATCCCCAAACAACCACTACTTTTTCGTCTTTACTGTTCAAGTTGAAAGTGGTTCTGTCAGGTCCAACAGAACCAATTTTTGTGCCAAGTCCACAGCCCAGTCTCTGCCCCACTCATCATTCCGGAGCCACTGCCACCACCTCTGAGGAATCCATGATGTCCCGTGCAGGGCACCAAGAAGCCCACCACAAATGCAAGCGGTGGTGTCTGTGTCACCTCCAAATCCAACAACCTTTGTGAATTTAAGTGTTGATGTAGGGCTAAATTGTGAGTGGTACCTTAATTAGGCAATTTTCTGGGTCTTTGTAATACCGAGCGAACCCCCAGAGAACTACTGCTACTGCTTCAACAGCAGCAATCTGGAAAATAGTGAATTTCTATCTATCCAGATGGATAGTTGAAACCTGAAAATCGCCACCAAGTTTCTCAACGAATCGAATTTCCTCCTTGAAAGAGAATGAACTCCCCTTATCGAGATTCTCAATCACGGTTTGGATATTATTCCGCATTTCATCAGTACGGCATAGACCCTTGAGTTCATTGAGCAGTGCACTGACGTTAACTTCTGCTGCAGTAGTCCGTTGAAGGACGGTAATAGCCTTAGCTGTGATGAATGCACCATCCTTGAGCAAAGTTTAGGTAAACGTTTGAATTATCCATTTTTTGTGTGGGAACTTACAACAGCCTGGGGGTGAACATGTGAACTCATGATAGCATATCGCACAGCTTCATACAGCTGAGTGTCAGAGGCATTCCGGAATGCAACTCCCACAGGTGCTATCCTCATTGCCCCTCCATTTGCAAAGGAACCATCAGCAAACCTGCAAAAGTGTTTGGGCAAAAAAAAAAAAAAAAAGTTCCAACTCGCGGACTCACACTTTCCGCCCAGTGTTGTGCCAGTCCTCTCCAGCCTCCACGGCCCTCAGGACAGAAATAGCCGAAGCCGGATATCCCCTCTTTGGCACGTGGCGGTAGAACTCGGCGTATGCCCTGGCACAATGCCCCGGATCCAGTCCGCCCTTCTGGACCATGCTCCAGGCCAGCGCCAGCGCGCTCTGGGTGTCGTCCGTGTAGACGCCGCGCCTGAGCCCGAGGTTGTACACGCCCATGTGCGCGGCGTAGTAGAAGTTGCGGAGCCCACTTGGGTATCTCTCGTGGATCTGGTCGGCGCCCCATCCCTCGACGGTTGCTCCCAGACAATCCCCTGGTGCGAGGTTAGAGGGACGAGTATCCGAGACAGAAGCCAAACAAACAAAAAAAAAAAAAATTGAAGGGACATGGCAACAACCTATCATCGAAGTCATAATTACACCCACGGCGCGGTCGACTGGTGACAGGGGAAGAGATCCAGTCACAGCCGGAGAACCGAGAACGCCCTCTGGAATTACCTCCATTATCTCCCCATCTCCGTGCCCCCCGACTACAACGTCGTCGTGGTTAGGCGTGTGGGCGGCCATAGACAGTCGGTTAGTTTTCCTGAGATGAGAAGCCCGAGGCAATCATTACCCAAGTTGGCTCAGCAGGGAGGAGGGGACAAGGGGGGCCATTGTGGGAGTCATGTTGTTTCTAGTGGAATGAGGAAGGAAGTACTTGTTGAGGCATAGGTTGATTAGTTTGTAGGTTTTCGTGATTGAGAATCTCGGTGCTTTGATAGAACGCCACCTTGCCTTTCTCACATTCATTCCACTTTCATAATAACTTATTTCGAAACTATTCTTAAGAATTCGCATGTCGTGTCCCATGGAGTTTGTTGTCTTCACCAGCCCCGCGGATCTGCTAGCAACCACAGGCTGGGGCTCGCCCCTCGACACGCCCCCATCGCCCCACGACCGCACGCCCCAGCAAACACACCACCTCGAGGCCGAAGTCGAATGCAGCCTGCCCCACGGCGTGTTGCTCCGAATCATTGCGGCCCTGCAGAACTCGTCCCAGAGGGCTGCTAATGCATGTGCCAGTGATACTACTAGTGTCGGTGCCAGTGCCAGTGAGAGTAGTAGGAGGAAGCCGTTGTTTGCTGCTATCAGGGTGCCTGGGGGTGGTTCTGTGTTGTCTGTGCTGGTGATGACTCCGCCGTGGCACCTGATACTGACATGTACTAAGGGAAGCACCGTTCAGGTTTGTCCTTCATAATTACGTAGCTATACACTCTTTCTCTTTCTTTTTTGTTTGTTTGCTATTTGTGGGCTTGGGCTTGCCCGGCAACTCATAATATAACCTACTTGCAATGTAATATCTGAGCTGTGTAGGATGTGATGAGTTTCGCAGCAGAGAATGTGTTTAAGCTCGGAATCCATGTACCTGGCATTCTTGGTACGAAGGAATGTATTAGTGCTTTCGCACCTGTGTGGTGCAACTTGCAGGGGGGCTCAGGAGCAGTAACGATGAAAGAAACACTTTACTACACTACGGCTGTGAATCAACCCAACCCGATGCCATCCGGCCACATGGAAGTTTGTCAGCCACATCACACTGCTCTTGTGGGGCAATGGATGACGGAATTCATGCAGGAATCATTACCACACGAACCGGCAGAGAGAGCACAGGAGGCTGTCAGTGATGCTAAAAACAAAGTTCCGAAAGGACAGCAGTTTATGTGGATAGTAACAAGTGCCGATGGGCAGAACTTACCAGTAGCAATGGCCGGCTTCACAAGAGAAACGCCCAATGGAATTGCGATTGGGAATGTATACACACCCCCAAACCACAGAAGAAATGGATATGCAGCAGCCCTTACCTACACCCTTACCAAGAAGCTACTGGATGGTGGCAAGGCATTCGTGTCACTATATGCTGATGTGAACAATCCCACCTCAAATGGCATTTACCAAAAGGTGGGGTTTGTACCTTCTTCCAACTGGGATTTCTATGTCTTTGCACCATAAAAAAACCAAAAACAACCCATAATACAGAGCACAAAACAAATCCATTGGTTTTAAGGAAAACTTAAGGAACATTTCGTCCTCCAGGGGTGCCAATGGTGCTCCAATGTGAATGCGGTTCTTCGAATAACTATCATGCAGCATTGAGGGATTGAAACCTGAAAAGTTTCAGCTCCTCGAAATCATCAATCCTTGGCGCTGCTTCGCCTATCACGCGGGGACGCGCCTGCCTCTCCACATCGGAATCAGACCGGAGTCGGAGGGGTAAACCCCCGCATTACTCTACTCACCAACTCCCGAGGATATTTTTTTGGTAATATTCAAAGGTTCATGAGGAAGGGTGATGTTGAAAGGAGGGAAAAAAAAAGTGTGGGACCAGGTATTCACCTGTTGTCGGTTTTCTTTTCTCCTCTTTCCTCAGGAGGAGAGTTGGTCCATTGGGGCACCAATGACATCTTCTGGGTCTTCCTTGAGTTTGTGGAATTTGGCAAGCATAGAATCGCGGAATGAAGATAGCTTTCTCAGAACATATGAGGGGAGTACATAGGTGCCCAAAGAAGCACAAGCCTCAAACACGAAAAATGCACACAGTATAAGCATAAGTGTGC
This sequence comes from Pelomyxa schiedti, assembly GCA_020536535.1. Taxonomy (NCBI): domain Eukaryota; phylum Evosea; order Pelobiontida; family Pelomyxidae; genus Pelomyxa; species Pelomyxa schiedti. The sequence goes on along the minus strand of JAHLWZ010000915.1, from coordinate 32,668 downwards.
TGCACACACCAACCAAGTGACCAGCCGCTCCGGCTGTGGAAAATCCTTGAATCCAGGATACACTTGTTTCGATCAAAGCCACAGTGGCCACTGTGAACATTATAAGCATGGGTATTCCAGATAAAGCCCACTTTTTCCCCTTGCTGGCAAGCCAGGCTGAGCCTATCAGTAGTACCAATGCAGCAAATAGTTGATTGCAGGATCCAAAGAGCCCCCACATACTTCTCCACAGTGGGATAATGGCGCCGGTTTTGGGGTCCACCATTGTCGGTGAAAATCCCAGTATGAGAAATGGTAGAACTAATACTGATGTGGTGCAACAGAGGTGCCAAATAGCTTGTGTAACTCGCGTTTTTGGTTTCCAAGGTATAAGTTCCTGTAGTACAATTCTTCCCAGCCGAGTGGCTACATCAAGAGTATCACAAACAAACGTGGCAAACGCCATCATGGCAAAGTTATACAACAAACTCAAGGGGATGTGTAGCGGTTTTCCAATTACATATAAGTAGGAAGATACTCCTCTGGCATAGCATGCCTGTGCGTCAGCTTTCTGTATAAGGGGATCGTCTTCGCTCATAATCATTATTGTAGAGCAGCTCAAGACAGCCACAAAGCTCTCCAGCAACATAGCTCCATAAGAAACCGGTAGTGCATCTCTTTCTCTTGAAAGCTGTTTTGCTGTGGTCCCAGAAGAAACTACCGCATGAAATCCAGAGCAGGCGCCACATGCCACAGTGATAAAGAGCACTGGGAATAACTGCATAGGCGGTTCACCATAGCCTCGCCATGCGGGGAACTCAATCGGAAAGCCAACATCGCTGGTGAAGAGTGATACAGTTATTCCCAGGCATATGCCAACAAGAGTGGTATACAAAAAAAATCCACCAAGGTAACCTCTTGGTTGTAATAACAACCAAGCTGGAGCAATAGCTGCAAACCAGCAATATGACAGCAGCAACATGTCCCATGTACGCTGGTTTAATGGTAGGGGTGCATACTCACCAGCAACAATAGTTCCAATCACAAGGATCAAAAAAGGAGGAGTGAGCATCCAAAGTTTAGCCTTTGGAAGTAGTTTCATCACAATGCCCATTGCAAGTCCTACTGCAAGGTACATACAGGAAGAGCTACCAGCCTTAGCTCCCACCTGATCATCTGAATTGAAAAAGGTTTAAGACGACACTTAAAGAAAACAATTTGGTACCTGGATCAAGCTCAGTACCAACCTGCACAAAGGCTCCAGCTGTCACATCCGCAAAAGCTATAATTACATAGACTAAGGATATTTCAGTATAGAGTAGAACAAGTATTCTGGCTCTTTTGCTCATACACTCACTGTATTTCCCTGGAATTAGATAATACTTTATCACATATGAATGATAAGAAACTAGTGCCAGAGATGGGGTTGATACCCGGCAACATGGGCAATGGACTTTGCGTCATATCTCACTGACGCAACCAAAGCAATGAAGTCGTGCACTCCACCAATAAAAATAGAGCCGAATATCAACCACAAGAGAGTAGGGAGCTAAAAGAAGTTAGTCATTTTGATGCCTATTCAGGAGGAAACGAACTAACCCAACCAAAATAGATAGCAGCAAGAGTGGGACCCAAAATCGGGCCAGCAGCAGCAATCTAGAAATGTAATGATTTTAATCAGTCTTCATTTTGAAAAAAATAAGACGGAGGGGGAAAAAAAAAAACCGTGGAGAAATGTTGAGCCATTAACAACGGAAGCCTTGCAGGTACAAAGTCCATTCCGTCCGAGAATTTTTTTGCCGGAGTTACACGCTCCACTTCGCCCTTGGATGGGAAAAAAGGCCTCATTGACATCACGATGTACCAAGACAGCCCGCCGTACGCCCAGTACCCACAGAACAACACTGCACCACAACAAACTATGGGAACCGAAATAGGTATCACGGCCATGATGTTGCCCCCACCGTTGGTTTGGGGACGGCAATTTACAAGAAATCAATGAGATCATGGAGGTTACATAGAAAGCCCTGCCGAAAGGCTTTTCTTATTATCTGACAAGAAATAGATACATAGGGAATCTCAGAACAACAATCAAGCAAGTCAGTGAAGAGTGATCAAACGCTGGGCCAAGTTGTGGTCTCTTTCCAGAACTTCAGGTTATCTTCTAGATGTTTGAGTGGAAGAGCCACTACTTCAGGGGCAAATTTGGCAATGGCTTCATAGAGGGGTTTTACAATGAACGAGATAAAGCCCTATTGTATGTGAGTGAATGTATTTTCGAGAACAAGCTGCAGTTGTTACCTGTTGGCTTTTAATTGGATTGGAATTTTCTCTGTCCATAAAGGGAGAAATGGGCAAAGACAGTGACCTTTCTTCATCCCCTTGTAAGAAAAACTCTTCAATAACTTTGGTGCTCCATTTTGCCATAATTTCGAATGGTCTGTTCTGAATTAACTGTGTGAAGATAAAGTTATGACTACCTGGAGGCGTTGGATATATCCGCAGCCTTTAATAGCATTTGAAGGATAAGTAGTTTATCTGAATCTTGTGGTGCAAAGTTGTTACTTTCCAGTCGAGTGGAGAATTTTCCAAGAAACGAAAAGTGTTGGGTCATGTCAGTTGCTAATATCTTGTGTCAAACTCAGTGCTTATAAAAAAAAAAAAAAAGGAATTGAGCAGTTTACCAGATCAACTATAATTGTTCGTAAGCTGTGTGCTTCCTCTGCTGTTAGCTTCTTAAATAGGAAGAGGTCAAAAGCCAGTTTGAGTGTCGTGTTCGCGTGATAGTTTTCCTGCACGGATACAAAATTGAAACGGAGAGCCCGCTCACTGCATGTTGCCACATGAAAGGCATTATTTCTGCCGTCATGACCCACATCATGAGCTGCTGCGGCAATGAAAATTGCAAGTTGCTTGCACTATTTAACACAATAAAAGAAAGTTGAAGGAAATTACTTCCAAAGGTGTGAGATTGAGTTTTTCCACAAGTGAGGAAGACAAGAAATAGTGCATACACTGCAAAACCTGGTGAACCTTAGATTAACGATTAATAAATGTCCAAACGTACATCAGTGGCATGAAACACATTGTGATATGGCGTCTTAATATAGAGCGCCTCAAGTTGCACCAACAAATTTCTGAGGGAATTAAGGAAAAAGACTTACAATGGAGAAACAGTACTCAAGGCTTTGGGGTTCCAGGTGTACAGCCTGCAAAATGTTTCTTGCTTTCAAAATTGAAAAGAAACAGTCCACAAGAGTGTGGTCCGTCTTGGCGCCAAGTTCAAAAACCTTAGGAGCATCAGGTTGGAACAGTTAGACAACAGGTTAACATTAAAATTCCACTGATCTGTTCGACGTAAAAGACTATCAGACCGCTCAACGGTACGGGGTGAGTTCCGATTCCATGGTGAAATACCCCTAACAAGACTGTCAAACGACTAGATTCTAATATATCGCGATACCTTTGTACAGGATGGGCCTCCTTTGTAATAAATTCTTCATTAATCCAAGCATTTGTCTCTTTATCATTGGAGATGTTGTGAAGGTCGGGAAGATATAGACTATTTACACAGTAAGGGGAGTCCCTTTAACCCAAACAGTGAACCTTTTTGTCTCAGTGAGTTTTTCTATAACGGCATCCAAAGTCGATGATAAATTATGGTCTTTTATTCCTTCCTTCACACTTCGAAGTTGCTTAATAACCTGTTGTAGCCCTGTCCAGTGTTATTCCTCACGTAGTTATTAGGAAGCAAACCTGAGTCCACATTTGCCTGGTCGTTGACATTAGAGTCCTGAACAGCTATACGTCCATACACTCTGGTGAATAGCAGCAAGGCGCCCACAGTGAGAAGAGCAACAGCAAATAATACAGTCAAAGCGGTACCAAGCAAAACTTTCAAAGAGTGTGTGTATTCCTCCGTAAAATCTTTCTCTGTGTTTTTAATGAATAGATTTCAGTAAACACACCAAAAAAAAAAAAAAAAAGACCTGGGGTAGCTATGATAATTACAAACACATAATTGAAGGAATCCACCCAATTGTATAAACTGGCTAGAATTGTTTCCCCATGGCAGGTAAAGGTAGCTATAATTGGCTCAGTCGAATTGGTAACAAACGCCTGTGAAAGAAAGGAGGTTGGGAAAAAATTTTGATTGAAGGTGTACCTTTGAGGGGTTTTGTTGAAGCTGAAGATTGAAATTCTCAGCAACACAGGCAATTGTCGAATCACTACTTAGAAGAATGTTTGCTTTAACCGTGTCCCCACTGCTCTCTGCTTTATTTGATATCAACATAGATCCATCTTCTTCTGTTATTAGCACTATGGTTCTTTCTGTGAGTGGCAATTCAGAAAGAAGATTTTGCATAATTCCGAGTGAAATTCTTGTTGCAAGTGAAAGAGGAAGGAAAAAGGGGAACACTCACTCAACCCCAAAAACTGCGTAAGTGGAACTCGTGGACTCATCAACAACAGGGGTGGCAAAGCTCACAGTCAACGAAACTGAATCACCTCCAGACCAAGTTGGAATACCCGATAAACTGGCCAGAAGCCACCAAGATTTCCACCGACAGTCATAGGAAGAGTCATTTAAAAGGATTGCACTTGGGGCTGGATATCCAATGACCTCACAAGTTCTCAGGGAGGAGAAAAACCCAAGGCTTACTTACAATATCCTCTTGTATTGGCCAGTAGCATACCCCATAAACACAGGAAGAAATCATTCCTCCTTTAGTAGCACCGACCAATTCCCCAGAGTTCAATCCAAAGTATATCCTACTCACCTTAGTGACCAATCTTCTGGCATATAAGGAGAAATACATTTGTGTTGAATTTCCTAGAACTGAAATCTGATTAGAAAGGAACAGTGCCCAATCTGTCCAGGTGTTCTTTCCAAGAGAAATATTGAAACTTTCTACTGACTGAGCAATTTGCACTGTAGCCATTTGTGGTTTGTTCAGGGACATGTCCATGAAGTCGCGCACTCTAAAACGTTTTATTTTCAATTGCAAAAAAAGGCAAGTACCTAAAGGTCGTCTGATTGAATAGCAGGGGTATGGTTGATGTAACACCTAGGAGAATTAATCTGAGGACTACCATTTCAATATTACCTTTTTTTGTGGTGCTCAGAGAAATACCAAAGAATAACTTGGAGTTGATAAGGCAAAAGGTAAAATATAAAAAAATACGAACCAGCACAACAATAAGGATACCAACTATTGCAACAATACAAGCCACAACCCTTGATAAGGCTAATCTATTCTTCTGAATAAAAGCTGAAAGCTGTTGTCGTGGTATCCCCTGCTCGGGACACTTTTCTCTACTGTCATTGTAAGGAAAACTACAAGGCGACAACTAATTAACCTTCTCCAGAGCCAGAAGAGTGCTACCGAAGTTACTACCAGTGCAATAAGACATATTGGAAGAACAACAGCAAGAGAAATGAGTAGTGTTTTAGAAGCAGGTTGAGATTCCTCGGTTACACTGATAAGAGGGCAAGATCCATTGCCATGTACAATGGCCACCGCAGTTGACTAATTTGAATCTTAAAATAAGAGAAGAAGGCTGGATAGGAGTTGAACCGCATATTTCGAATTTGGAATATCTACTCCAGTCATCCAAACATCACGTAAGCCACTCAAATTAGTAGAAAAAGGGCCGATTGAAAATCCAGAGATATTAAAGACACCACAGTCATCAATGAGGTCCCGCAGCAAGGATCCAGATAACTTACCTATTTGAGTTACACAATACATAAATAACTGCCCAAACCATTGTCTGCTGCATATAACAGAGAGCTAGCAATTATCCGGCCAGCTATATAGCCTTCTCTAAGGCTGGACTCAATTGATATTACATAAGGTGCAAATTCAGCGAAGTCTGCCATTAAGGCTGAAGTGAACGATACTGGCATCTCCCCTTCTGGTGGAATTACATGTGACGAAAAAACTATAGAAGGTTACGTTATGTCACAAGAGAGTGAGGACTAGACCAAACGAAGCTCGTACATCTAGCTTGTGCAACATGTCAGGAAGAACTTGACCAACAACTGGTCACAAAACAGTTAGGTAAATTTGGATGTAAACTGAAGAAAACCTGACGAAATGTAGTAGGTGATATTTTTCTTGAAAGAATCCTGCGGCTTTGTTTGTATTTAAAGGATAAGACAAAAAACTTACAAGTACACCTGCTACCTTTGGGTTGTTGGGGAAAAAAGTAAGGAATAGAAAAAACTTACAAGGGCACAGTCAGTGCCGGTAGCTATAATACCAACATAATTTGGCTCCGCTCTTATCAGAGAAGTAATGTATGGGTATATGTTTGTAGTGCCTAAAGAGTTTAGCATGGTTTTTTTCCGAGAGTACTCTCAAATACCTGGGGGGAACTTTACCATGGTGTTGATCGAAAGTCCTTCAGCAGCTAAGTGGACGGAAAGCATCTCTTCAAACTGCTGCCCGAACGCATTATCCCATCGTAAAACTGCAAAACGAGAAGAATTGGATCTTGTTCGCGCATAGTGTGCAGACCACGCTGCTGCTTCATGTTGGTAGCAAGTCCTTGCTGTGCGGATGACCCTTTTTGAAGACTCAACTCCGGTTTGGAAAGGGGTTGGCGCAAAAACCTGTTAAGTGGGGGTCTGTAGAGGTTCACATTTCCAGTAATTGGTTCAATCAGTGGTATATCAAGACCTTCTGTACTCAAATACGAAGCTAAAGCCTCACTAGGAGCGGTACCAAAGGAACCCACAAAGCCACTGAGCTGTGGATACTCGACGAGAGCCTGAAGTAGGTGAATTCCTAGTTTATGCTAGTTTTATGTACACACCCTTGCTGCCCATGTGGTTGTCTTTGCAGCCGAATAAGAATCTCCAAGGAGCAAAAGGCTCAATATTTTCCCATCAATTCCTCCTTCTGCATTTATCCGCCTAAAAGCAGTTTGGACTCCAGCGAAAACTGCTGTAGCAACGTCCTTATTGAGAATACTGAAGATGTCACCGATGGTACAAAAGAGAAAAGGGTATCCAGATATCTGGATACCTTCTAACTGGGTTGCATCAACTCTAATAGAAAAGTCAACACTAAAGTTGAATAAACGAAACAAACTGATCAGCAAACCCGGTCTGGGGAACGAATAATCCTGAATCACGGTCAAGAAAGTGCAGTTGCAAGATCTTTTTTACATATGTTATCAACAAAATAAGTTTTTTCACTTATAAGCAACCTTGGCATTATCACATTGATCAACTTCAAGGGCAGAGCTTGAAGATAAGGCTGACGTGTTTAGGGGATTGATGGAATATACTAGCAAATCCTCTGGGATGGGAAAAGGAGAAAAGAGAACAGAAAGGCAAGCAAAGATAGAATCCATAGCCTGTGACCAAACTATAAAATAGAGTGGACCGAGCTCCGTATATACCCCAACATAGCTACAAAAGAATGAGATAATAACAGTTGACCAAATACAAACACACTTGGAATAGAAGACTGCAAGAAAAGAAGCAATCGTACTTGTACTCGCACCATATAATAAGACAACCTGGAATTCCATTGTTACCAATCACACAAAGAACACTTGTAAGTCTCAACCTGGGGAGAAGACTCCATCAATTTGGATATAATGGCGAAAGAGTCCACTTCATCTTTGAGGCCAGATTGCACGAAGCAAGGCACGAAAGCACCCAGCCCCCATAATACATTTTGAGCAGACTCCCCCCACGAGGAGTCATTTCCCCACCCAATTATAGCCACTCGCGAAACGAGTGTGATGGCGCCACAAGGTCTGTTCCCGTCATAGTCCTCCAACTGGGTGCAATTCCGCGAAAGAGGCCAAGAGGAAGTGCACGCCATCGAGAAATATGAAGCGGCGCCGCCTTCATACGAAGTGACAGTAGTCCGTGAGTGCAGCTGTCTGGACGACGCAGCTATCGATAGGTATGAGGCCCCCAACAGTGAAAGGCATTGAAGAACGGGGGAAAAAAACTTGGGGTGGTCAGATTACCGTGGAAGCCAGCTACTAAACAACCCAACAAGACCCAAGTGCCCAAACGCAACCCAACCAACACCATTCCCGTCCTCCCTTTTCTTTGCGATCTTTGCAAAAAAGAAAGGAAAGCTGCCCTTCCAAAGCTGTAGGTTCGAGTACTTGATGTTATTTTCGGGTAACCAATGTTCAAAATTGACTGCAAGAAATCCCCTCCGAGGTCCGTTTTTCATTTTTTCGCTGTTGCTTACATCGCGGTCGGCGTTGATGTTACACTCCCTCAGGTTATTTCACAAATCTTCAACCCAATAGGACAGGGATAGATCAACCAGAAATCCCCCAAATGACTTGCAACCGAATCCCAATCCTCTCACTTTGCACGCCACGCAAACACCACCAAGGGTTCGTCTCGGAAAAAGCCTGGGCCCGAGGCCGGCCGTTCCAAGTTCTTCTAGTGATTGGATTTTGGGAAACAAAAGCAAAAAAATGTCTGATACAAACAAGCCGAACGACGCTACGGACAGGAAGAAAGACGCCGGGGGTTATTTTCCTTCTTAAACAAACACAACCCAAGAAACGTGAGACTAACGCACTTTTCTCCGCACACACAGCGGACAAGCACCATCACCACCACCGGCACCATCACCATCACCACCACGACAAACCGGAGGAACCAAGCAAGGTATAATGGTGTCCTCTCATAACTTATTAATCTTATTGAATGCCAGAAGGCCTCGAGTGATGTGGAAGAGGTTCGGGGTTTTTTTTTCTTTTTTCTTTTTTTTCTTTTTCCCGGGGGTTTGTGGTTGATATTGCAAAGGGGGAAATTCTGGACGATAGGAAAACGAAAAAACGGAAACTGTAATCGCCCATTACTTTTCTTCCTGCACACTCACCCTTGTTGTTCTTCAGTGCTACTGCTGGCACTGGAACGAGCTCCCCTCAAGAAAACGACCCTGCAGAAAGTGATGGCGACTACCATGATGAGTGGGATGATGACTTAAAGGGTGATGCAGAGGATAGAAAATAGTGCGGCTTTGTTCAAACTTTCCCCTAGCCATTGCTTACTTTATTGTAGCCTGGATTCATTATCTGAGATAAAGAGAGAACAGGTTTTGGCAGAACGCTATGAACAAAGAAAACGGAATATGGAAAGGCAACGTATAAGAGCAGAACGACGTGGAACCACCCAACCTAACAAAAGTAAAGTGGAACCAAAAACTCCGAGCAAAGCCACAGGTCACTCCCAGCAGCCCCTCGACATCTTTTTCCAACCTTCACACAGAGAGGCAGTTGCGTGACCGTACCCGGAAAGAGGCTAGCTTTGATGCAGCCCTCAAGGCAATTAAACAAAAAAGAGCAAAACTTGAATCGACTGCAACTTCCTCAAGTGAGAAGCACCCCGCGACTCAGTCTTCTTCCACTTCTTCCTCTTCCTCTACTACTTCCACTTCCACGACTACCACAACCACTGTTGGCAGCGATACTGAAGAAGTCACTAGTCCTTGTTCATTTCTCGATCTTACACTTCACAGAAAGAACCCCAAAGTTCGCCACACCAATCTGGCTCACCTTCGTTAGAAATTGTACCTCCCAGCCCGCCGTCACCTCCTCACAACGAGACTTCTACCTCAGTGACCGACCCTGACGTACGATCTTATAGTTGAAAGTAATGTACCAGCCTTATACTTTACAGATAATGACTCTGGCACAAATGCAAGAAATTCAACTCCCGTATGGAGTGGCTATATTCAAACACAAGCACACACACTTATGGATATCTCAAACATAAAGCAAATACAACTTCTATGAAAACAGCACCATTGTGATGTATTTTCTAGGAGATCCCTTCTCATCAAATGGGTAAATGAACCCTTCTTTGAGAAGGCTGTGAAGAAGGCTTTTGTTCGGGTATCTCTGGGTATACACCTTGATAAAAAAGTTTATCGTATTGCAGTTGTTATTGGTATACCTTCTATTGCCATTTGAATTTATTGTCATGAAGGATTGCACAAGGGCAAAACATATTCTCTTGATCCATCCAAACGAGGCCCAACTTATGAAACAAATATTCACCTTGTCTTACAAACAAGCCAAAGTGACTCATCCAAAACTTTTCCACTTAGTTCAATTTCTGAGCAGCCTTTTACTGCTGTAAGGGCACAGCTCAACAAACACGACTTTAAAATGTAAACAGACCGAATACGATTTTTTCACTCGGCATGCTATTGAAAGGAGAGTACAATCTACATATTTATCCCAACAAGTGTTCAGCGATGTTAGAGACAACCTCCAGTGGGCAAAGGCCTACAAGTACTCAGAAGTAAGTTTCTCTGTGTTGTGTCCTACATAACACCTTTTCCAGGATGACTATCGTCTCAAGGAAATACGTGCTAAAGAAAAGGCAAAACCAATAAAGAAAGCAGCCATCATCCAATCACAACTGGAGGAAGCTCAGATGGACGAGGACCATAACAGGTTAGACTTTGAATGAGTTAGGAAGGAAATCAACTACAACCAGGGTGACTCAACTACAAATGGAACTGGCCAATTTACGAGAAACAGAAGGGAAGAATGAGGCAATTCTTTATCCAAAGAAGCCCTCGCGCCTTGTGGTGTGTTACCATTAGGGATCCTGGTGCACTAACGATGGGCAAGGTTGCTGAAAATGATGGATCCGCATCATCTGGAGCTTTGAACCCCTGTCAAAGGCGCAAGACAGTTCCTGAAGTCTTTGTTCCACCAAGCTCCAAATCCAGGGTATGTCACTGAACCTGCTCGAACCAAAAAACGAACTAAAACCCCGTAGCAGCAGAAAGCCGCCACTGGTTCCAAAGGCCATGCGGCCACACCCACAAGTTCAACCACTACACCCACTTCAGCGGCGGCCTCTGAAGCACCCAAACCAACTACCACTACTACACCAGCACAACCCCAGTCCCAATCACAGGCACCGGCTTCTGCTCCTGCACCCACACCGGCCTCAGCTTCTCCGGCAACTCCAACTACGCCACCAAAACCACTGATACAACTTCCTCCGCAGGAAGACTACGCAGAATCAATGATGAAAGCTCACGACTTTGAACTGGACATTGATGTTTCCAAGGTGGAGTCTTCCACAACAGCAGCGACTACGACGACTAGCACTACGAACAGAACAACTCCCCCCAGAATCCTCGGTAATTCCACGTCATCAGCAACTCCAGCGGCGCCTGCTGCGCCAGTTTCGTCGGGACTTTCTATGGCTGACTACAAACGCCTTCGGCAAAAACAATCCTGAGTTAGGCTCTGTGAAATAGATTAGGTTTAGAACCGCAGCATCAGCAACTGCGTTATCAAGGCAACAAAAATTATCCCTGGTCTTTTTGTCAAAACCCGGCCGTTCCCGAGAGGGCAGAAAACCAAAAGTTCAGCTAAAAGAAAAAAAAGATCTCGCTCGAACAAAAAAAAAACAAAAAAAAACCGAACAACAGGCACCATGGTACCACAAGCGACATTGTCGTCTTTTTTTGCGTTTGTACTTACGTACTGCGTAGTTCAAGATTAAAGCGTTTGCGGGTCAGCAACTCAAGGAAGTCGAAGTTCCGCGTGGCGCGACTTTCAGTGATGTCAACGCCAAGTTGGAGGCCAAGTTCGGTCACCCAGTCGGCTTGACATACAAGAAAAGGGATGGAAACGTTATCACTTTGAAGGAGGTATGAAGTGCATTGGGTATTTTTTGCTTTTTACTAAAGGCCACATTCAACTTTTTTTTTCTTTCAAGGATGCCCATTTGAACACAGCTGTTCAGGACTGCATTACTTCGGGTGCCAAGTTCGTAAGGTTTGAAGTGATTGCCCCAGTCAGAGTCGAACCACCCAAGCCTGTTGTCACACCAACCCCTGTTGTGACTCCAGTGAAGACGCCTGCTTCACCCACCCCAGTTACCCCAACCTCAGCGGCATCGACCGGAAGTCCTGCGTTTTGTGGAGGTTGTGGTGTCAAGTTGGTGCCGGGCTCCAAGTTCTGTTTTGGATGCGGTGCAGCTGTTCCAGGTATGAAAAAGGGCATAGGAGTTTACAAACAACCTTTGACATTACACATTTTTAGGCCTAGGAGCTGCTCCTCCAGCTTCCCCGGCAAACGTACCGCCTCCCGCTCAACCAGCCACGGGTGCCCCTCCAAGGCCAGGTTATTTTACTTTTCCTTGAAGTTTCTTTAACTCTGTACAGCTGAAAATATTTGCGGAGTTTGCAATCTGCCTGTTGTATCCGGTAGCGTACAATATAACAAGATTTCCTGTAAATTTACTTCCTACCTCTAGGTGTTCGTGCCCTGGACAGATTGTGGCACATGAGCTGCTTCGTTTGCACTGGCTGCAAGGGATCGCTCTCTGGTGGATTCCAAGCACAAGGCGGACTTCCATACTGCGGAACTTGTTTCACAAATCAATTCTGCGAGAAATGCGCAATGTATTACCCCTTATCTTTTACAAGCAAGTCCTTACGTTCCCGCTACCAGGTGCCAACGCCCGATCAGTGGCTCGTTTGTAAAAGCGGGAAGCCAGCAGTACCACGCTGCTTGCTTCGTTTGCTCTGTTTGCCACAAACCACCGGAGGGCAAGTACAGAATGAAGGGCACTCAAATCATTTGTGGCAGGTGCCCACTATAACACTATGTTCCCAAACAAAAAAAAAAAACCCCTATACCCAAAGCCATAAAAAAAACCAAGAGAATTCTATCACCGGTAATTGTTCCGCGGTCCTTCCCGTTCTATTTTTCTCCACACCAAAAACCCTTGCTCCTGTACCAGATAAAACTCGGGCTAGCAGCTAACCGACAAATACCAAAAAAAAAAAAAACCCAAGCAATGTCATCAGGCGCCCCGCCACCGCCCCCGCCACCACCGGCAGCCAAAGGACGAGGAGGGGGGAGAGGCGGAGGAGGAGTAGGAGGGAAGGCAGTGGGGACGCAGGCGTCGCTGGACGCGAGCCTGGCTTCGGGCGGGGGCGCGGGGAGGCTGAGGCAGACGGGCCTGGCGTCCGCCGTGGCGGCCGCCGCCTGCGTGAGGAGGAGCTACGACGAGAGGTCCGCCATGGGGTGTGGCCTGGACAACTTGGGTGCGTTGCGTCGCCCGAGTTTTGGCTTCGTGGGGTCCAAGTGTTGGGAGGGAGCCCTCGTGCTGGAGAGTGTAGATAGTAGATAGTAGATATATGACATTGTGTTGTTTTTGGAGGCCGAATTGTTGAGTCGCCAGTTTCAAACTGAGAATTTTTTTTTTTTTCCTTTCTTTTTTTTTTTTCTTCAGGGGCCACTTGTTACATGAATTCAGTTCTGCAGACACTGTATTTGACACCTGAATTCAGGAGATTTGTATATCAGTTGTGTATTCAAACTGGATTATGTTTATTGAAGAAGTTTGTTAAACGGGACCAACACACACAAAGATGGGGATCAAAGCACCACATTACAAAGGAGATGCAACTGCTATTTGCTCGCATGCAGTTGGGTTTGTGGCCCTCTGTTGATACCAAGGCACTTATTACAAGTTTTGGATGGACTGACACTGAAGCAGTATCCTCCCTTTTCCTTTTTGAAAAAAACAAATGCCTTTAATTTGATGGTCATCACAGTTTGTGCAACAAGACGTGCAAGAATTGTTAAGGGTAATCCCTTCTTTCTGTGTTTTTTGTTAAAGGAGGTTAGGTACTTTTTGAAGCCCTTGATAGTATTTATGCAACTGCGGCAATGGAGGGAAGTAACAACTTATCTGCACCTGTGACTGCACTGTTCACTGGCGTGCTTGCAGACGCCAGTTGTTGTCTCGTCTGTGGGAATGTCAAGTAGGTGTATTAGAAATGTTCATGGTTAACTGTTGACCAAGGGCTCGGTCAGACCCTTTTATGGATGTGTCACTTGTGATAGAAGCTAGTCCATCCTTAGAAGCTTCCCTTTCACAGTTTATCACTCCAGAGATTATGCAGGGTGACAACGGCATATATTGCCCTCAGTGTGATAAGAACACTACAAGTGCCAAGTCTTTCAAGTATCTCCCTACGCAAAGAAAACAAGAGTGAACAACCATAAAAAAAGGTTCAAACAACTGCCAGAAATACTGACTATACAGTTGAAACGCTTTCAATATGACCCACGCACATGGAGACGATTTAAATTAAATAACAGAGTAAGCCCTCTCACTGTAGTCATAGAGAAAACGCACCAACCGTAAAAACTCAGGTCACGTTCCCTACCCGCCTTGACATGGCTCCATATCTTGATGAAGGTGTTACTTGCAACACAACTCTCTACGACTTGTATTCCATTCTTTTGCACAGTGGAGGCGCATTTGGTGGTTTGTTCAAAATCTTGCAATTTCCGTACTCAGTGGAACCAGGGCATTATATGGCATACGCAAAAGACTTCGAAAAGAATATGTGGATACGCTTTAACGATGCCCAAGTGACAGCCATATCTTTGGAAGATCTGGCTGATGGCTATGGTAAGAAAATAGCCAACAGTAGTTATTCTTACAACTGAAAGGTAACCCGATGGATGACACTTCAGAAGGAGATGCCACCAAATCGAAGTGTGCACATTCGTCCCAACTGTAAATTTCTAAGTTTCCAAGGAAGTCTGGTTTAAGTGCCTATATGTTGTTTTATCGCAAGGTATCCAGCTGCTCGGACTTCAACATTCCTGAGAGCATAATCCCCTCCAATGTAATGTAAGGAAAACGCTGAATTGTCCTGTTTTCCATCTTAACACCTTCTAACCAATACTGGCAGTGAAGACGTCATGAGAGAAAACAAAGAGTTTCTCGCTGAAAAAGAAGCCTATCAAATCAGGCGTGACACTCTTAATATGCGTCTAATGTGTGGTGGGGAAGTACGCCCCCTGCATGTACATAAACGTAAGACTCTTGCTGAAGCAACAGTAAGTTTTTGCCTGCCTTATTTCTATGCCAATATTTTCTTCAGCAAATTGCATACGAAACTATGAGAATTCATGTACCTTCCTTTGGCTATCCCCTTGAATGTGTGCGGTTGAGAGGATTCAATTTAAGCAATAGGACATTAGGTTGTTCGGCCCTGGAAGAAACTGGGGGAAAAGTAGCTTCCCGTTGTTTTAACTCCAGTTTAGGTGCCGCCTATGTTGGAAAGGACAGCAATTCTTTAATGCAACTTGGCTTTCACTCCAATATGGCAGTTGCTCTTGAGACAAAGGAACCCGGCGCTGACTTTCCGCCAGTAGAGACCCTAAATTCCTCTATTGTGGTGTGCCTTCCTTTACACATTTGATCTCTGTGTAACTCTAAATACTACAAGTTGAAAGTGTTTGTCCTCAAAGAAAACGGTGAATTTGCTGATCCTTATGAAACTGTTGTTGAAGCTAAGCTTGTGCAGTCTGATATGCAAAGGATGATCAGTTCTGCGGTAGGAATACCTCTGGAATCTATGCGGTACTGCACTGGAAACACCAATTGTTTTTTATTGTCTGACTTTTTAAAGAGTTGTCCACATCCAATTAGTTGATGGCCATACAAAAATATCTGAGTTACCAAGACAAGACACTCGGATAGTTCAACAGCTTCTGACTGGTTTAGGGGAAGTTGTATTGTATGTGGAACAGGCAGACGATCATGTGCCTTCGAGACTGAAAGAAAAGTTTGATAAAGAACAGAATACTATCGAACTCTTTTTCAACTTACCTGGCTCGACACTGTCAGACCAAGAAGTAATGACTTGAACCCCTAAACCCAAACTAACCCAAAGAAGATAACCTTTGATCAAAGGCGAACAATTAAAGAACTCAAAGCGGAAATTGCACAAAAGATTAATGTACCACATGATAAGTTTCGGTTGTGCCAGAGTTCCCTCAACCCTCGGGAGTATACTGCACACTCCAAAACTCTCATTGAGAGTAGCGTATTCAATGGAATAAACCTATTCGTGGAGCTTGGGTTGCCTGCACAAGAAGGTCAAGTCAAGGTTGTTATTTTTTCTTGCAATATCCCCTAAGAAATACTTCATTCAGGTGAGATTTTTTTCGTACAACTTCCAAGCAGAAAGTGACATGTTCAGGTTAATTGGTGAAGTAAATCTTGGGGACTTGAGTGTGTTGAGTGAAATCCGCTCTTGTGCCGCTCCCTTTTTAAGCTGCGAAGCGAGTCACATACGAATCCGAACTAAGGCGGGGAACTTTGGTGAATTGCACTGTTTCTCCCAGTTCCATACTCACTTTACCCAAAGCTGGTAGTAGTCTACGCGAAAACAAGGCTCTGCGTGATGTTCTGCCACACATCCGTGACTCTGTAGATTTAGCCGTACAGGTAAGCTTATGGGCGGAATAACTGTGAACTCACTTTTCCAGGTGATGGAAGACCCACAGCAGGCCATTTGCAAGGACGGTGACATGTTGCTGGAAGTAAGATATTTTGACCCCGAGGCGGGGACTCTTGGTGCCAAAGGTGGGTTTTTTTTTACACATCTTAATTCTTCAAACCCACCCAATGAAAAGGGGATGTATATCTTCCTGTCACTGCCAAGGTTATGGAACTCAAAGTGATGATTTCTTCCTGCTTCCCTACCTTGGCACCTTCACCAGGGACAGTGTGGGTTGCCAAGACCGTCATGTAAGCCCAACCCACCCAATATTAAATCGCAACCCAAACCAAAACCATTGACTATTCTCATCTCATCTAATCTAATCTAATATCACCATACCCGAAAAAACCAGGCACAGCACCACTGACATTCAAGCACTCTACGAGCTTGATTGGTTCGCCGCGAACGAGGAGAACATCAAGGGCTACCCCCTCAACGCACGCGATGGCGACTTGGTCATATTTGCCCACGGAACACCCCCAGAGAAGTGGGCCAGGGCCAAAGCACGCCCAAAGGAGGTGGGCATAAAAATCAACACAGAAGCTCTTCCTCCTCCGCCACCAGAACAAGTATCCCCCCCTGACACTAGTACAGAAGACTCTCCTGCTAGAACCAGTGCTCAGCAAAGCACTTAATAACAGAGGAATAACTTTAGTTTTCCCCAACGAAAAAGAAAAGTCAAGGGAATCAGAGCATATTTTTCCTTTTGTCTTGGCAACCTCGGCATCAGAACAAGGTTGCAAAGAAGTCTGTGAAGTCGGCAGGGTTGACCGTGTAAGTGGCCTTGTCTGGCTTTGAGGTAGATGTTGGTTCTGTGTAATTCTGCTCGGTTGGGTTGGTGGGGGTAGTGCTGCTTGTGGTGTTTGTAGTTGATGTAGGTCTAAGTAGTTTGTCCATAATGGCGGCGTAGGCTGTGTGTGCTGGGGGTAGTGCGTGAGTGGGCATGGTGAGGTAGTCCGCACAGGCCCTAAGTTGAATGAATAAGACGGAAGAAAAGGGCATGTATCACACTGTTTGGCAACAAGGACAGTGGGTTGTTCGAGGGGAGTCTCCCGTTCTGCTGCTTCTGAGTTCGATCGCACTTTGGAAATTGCGCCGAACAACTGCGAGAAGCGAATTTTGGCCTGCACTTCTGCCGCTCGTTCGGCCTCCATGCTCGATTCGTCACTTGTTTTAGGTTTGTCTGAGAGTGTGTCCTCCATTTCTTTCGCTGCCGAGGAAGGTTGTATCGCACTCCTTTCTAATGTGATCAACTCTGGTTCCCGAGTAGCAATTATAAGCCGACTTGCTGATAGAGAGCTATAAAAAAAAACTTTAAAAAAAACACCAATTATGAGGTTGTATGGCATACTCTTTTGAAGAATCAAAAGATAACCCCGTAATTGACGGGCAAACTGTAAGTACTGCCTCTGCTTCTGGTTTTCTGGCATCAAATACCATTAGCGTGCTGGACAATAGTTCGGCATATTTCTTGGAATCAAACACGTGAGCTCTCTCTGTTCAAGGGAAGTTAAGGTGCGTTCTAATTTCGTATTCTTAAATTTCTCCATTACCAGAAGCACTGATACTCAGCGAACGCCAGCTGTCTGATTCTCGCTGATTCCACTGGAATTCTTCTGAGATGATTTCGCTCAATGTTGGGGAGATATTATATGATGTGGCTAAAGCAAACAGTGGCTGGTAGCGATCGACTGCACAGAACGAGATGGGCATTCTGAGAGCATTAGAGTTCGCAGAAAAGACTAATTTATGGATACTTGTAATGGCGGACTGGTGTCAGGGATAACCAATCAAGGAGCGAGGCTTGTGTGGATGTGGAAACCAACAAGAAACTCGTGGATGGAAGGAAAAAAGCCCACCTGCACAGTGGGTTAATATATTCAGAACCCGCTCTTCAATACTTAATTGATATCATTGGATCCCAGAGAGAGGGTTGTAAGAATGGTCTTTGTTTTTAGGTCCCATAGGGTGACAATCTTTGAAAGTGTGAGAGGAGAAGAAACTGGGGGAAAATGCCTCTTGCATTATGCATGCAAGTATAGACCCATCTTCCGAAAAAGAGCACCCATTCACAGGGTAGTTTTTGTAAAAATATTCTCCCACACATCTCCAGCGCACCACTTCTTTGGCCTCTTCAACAGTTCCTCCTTTTGTAATGTCAGACTTTTTTTTTTTGAAGTCAGGCACACTTTCTGTTACTAAGCGTGGCTTCTTTACAACAAAAGTGCTCCACACTTTAAACCTTGTATCTTTGGATGTTGTGATTACAATGTCTTCAGAGGGATGTGAGACGAGGGATGTCACGGTATTTTTATGAGGTTGGTCCACCCGTGTAATAAGCTTAAAGCTGTTTGGAAAAAAAGTGTAAGAAACATAATATTGAAATTGCATTCTAATCTGTTGAAAGACGAGTGGGAAACAAACTCGATGAGGTTTACAACAGACCAGAATTTCATATACACCTCGGTTATGTTGGTGAGTCTCGACATACGCTCGTCGATCTATGTGATATTAAAGATAACTGTGACGTGGTGTAACACACAGTGACTAGGTAACATGCTTCTCTGGTATCGCAAAAACAGACATGGCTGATTTTTTCCAGTGCTGTACTTTCTTGGGTAGGAGGAGCAACAGGAATATGGAAAATTCTCCTATTTACTGGTATGAATAATTAAAAGGGTATGTAAGGTAAGTACTGTCGCTTTGTGACGTCTACCCCTTGTAGATAGCCTCGTTTCGAGGGTAAGGCATACACGTGAGTATCTGACAATCTGACCAAGCCTGCGTCAGAGGCTGACCACCCTATACCCTGACGATAAGAGACATGATGCTAGTCAGAGTTTTACCGAGATTGAGTTCCGAAATTGTTACTAATAGAGTTTGTGCAGCTGCATTTAAGATGTGAATTTCATTCGAGGAAAATACAAGTGCATGATGTGCTTGAGTTGGTGATACAACGATATGCTCCAACTCATTGCCATGTCCAAGCTTTGATGTGAAAGAGGACAGGTGTGTCACAAGATTCCATCTTACTACCACGGGCTTCATACAGTTAGATGTGAGCAAGATCCTTCATTTTTACCTCTAGACCCCCAGACAACAAGTCTACTCCATCACTTGCCAATGTGGTAACCTTAAGTATTTAATTAAAGACCTAAGTTTTAACATAAACTTCATCTACCTTAAAACTATGCCAGAGTAAAAGTACTGGATTTAGAGATGCAATTTTGGTCTGTGTGGATGATGGTGTTTCAGGCCAGGCACTTATCAAAAGAATTTTTCCTGTCCAGTCACCAACCGCCAAGTATTTTCCTACAAAATGCAATGCTGTGAGCTGTGATATGTGGGTAAACCTTATTGTGCAAAATTAAGCAGAGATAATTGAACGAGGTGCTACTTGAGTGATGTGTGTGACACCAAGTTGTGTAGCCAAAGGGAGATTCCACTTATGCCAGCTAAAAGAGCTCCGTCAGGACGGAAAGCAGCCCTGCAAGGAAGTCCGCACTCAAGCCGTTGCTAAGGGTGCCAGTTAAATGATGTATATGGATGCCACCTACCACCAATTTGGGCTGTGCTTGAAGATTTCCAGAAGGAAATTCAAAAACAAAAGAGACTGAGTCGTGCAGGTTACCGACAAGAGCAAGAAGCGCGGTTTCGGGATGTTTTCTTGTAAACAGAGAATGCACCCCTCCTTCTGAGAAGCGGTGTGTCTAGTGAATCAATTAAAAAGATTGATCAGCGCTAATGTGGTATTACGTCAATGACTGCGCCTTTCGGGAAGTCCCAGAGGTATACAGTCCCATCCAGTGCAGATGAAAAAATTTGTGAGGGATTTGTAGGGTGTAGTACAATGGCAGTAACTAAAGACTTATGGCCGACGAGTCTCTGCACACAAAAACCAGTTGTTACACTGTAAACTAAAATGTTTTCAGATTCTGGCACCAGCAAAAATCTGTTTTTTTCACCTCGTAAGTAAAAAGAAGGAACTAGAGCGAAGACATTACTTGCCGTCCCCAGAGTAAATTGGTGGTGCCCGTAATCTGTTTCCTCCGAAAGAAGAAGTAACTAACCACTTATGGGAGCATAAATCCACTGGAGTGTGCACTGTGGAATCCATTCCTTCAGCGCGGGGTCTGGTTGTCTTACGCTCTTTGGTGGCATGTGTTTGTACTTTCTTCAGGGCCTCGGCTTCCCGTTCTCGTGAGAGATGTGGATTTGCGACGACCTTTTTCACAAAAGGTCGAGGCGGTTGTTTCGCTGTTACAGAAGGGAGCGGCGCATCGCCCATGTCAATCGGATCGCTTTTAACTGGGACAGTACGTCGTGAAGTCGTGTTTGGGTTTGCTTTTGCTGTCGCTGTAGCTGTTGCATCGACCGATTTCTTAGCACTTACGGAGACGGGATCTCTGCGTGGTTGCTTTTGGTTGGGTTTATTCTTCGTGCTTGTCGCAGCTTTATTCTTGTCGGAGGCAGCAGGCATTTCGTGTCTCACCACGACCACGATTTAATTAAATTGCGACTGCAACTGTGATTTGCATCGGAACGATCTTGACCCTCCAGGGTCTATTTCTGGCTCAAAAGAGAAAATATATTAAAAATGTTCCGCGATAATCTGTGGGTACGGCAAACGTCGTTTTTTTGGTGCAACCTCGCTGTGTTGGCGAACTATTTCGTGCAAACCAATTGAATATAGGGTGATGAGGGGTTTACTGTGTTAGAGAAGGCCGCTGAAAATTCCTTTGAAGTTTTTCAGCAGTTCAGTACATATTTAAGCGTGAGTGGTTTGCCATTTTCTTTTGTGGGGGGGAGTTTTTGAACCTGTTGTGATGGATTTTGTATTGTAGGAAAGAGCAGAAATTGAGGACGTGTATTGTAAGTCTTTGAAAAGACTCACGGATCCAACTACACATAAAATGGGTCTTCTAACCGTGGTGGAGACTGAGGAGTTCAAGTTTGTTCCTTTCAGGATTCCTGCTTCTCTTTCTGAACGGAACTGCAGGAGCGTGAGAGGAGTCTGGGCTGCTGTTAAGGAAGAGCATGAAATCCGTGTGGCTGCCCATAAGGATATGCAGGCAAGCATCACCAAAATCCTCAATTCTACAAGGGAGTTTGCTAAAGATCAGAGGCAATCGCGAAGACAAGTATCCCCCTTGTTGGATTTTTGTACGTTCTCTTAAGGCTCTTAGTGTCTGGAGGATGCTGCCACTGTTATACGTGATCGAAGTTCTCGTGATCTTGTTGTTAAGCGGGTAGGGACCCCACAACTATTATAATAAACAGTAAATGAAACGCAAATCCGAAAATATTACCAGCGCATTACAACGTACTCATAATTGTATGTCACATGCAAGTAATTTGATAACTTGAATAATCCTATCCTGGCTCATTTTTTAAGCTCGTGTTATTTGGTGGTGCTTTGTTTCTTTGATTTGTGGCTTTTTTTGTACTCTCAAGGCTAAGGCAAGACACAGTGAGTGCGTTGCAAAATCAGATTCAATAAACAACAACCTTGAAACGTTAAAGAAACAAAAAAGGCCAGCATCGGAAATACAAAAGGTGTGTTTCCTTTCTACATATACAAAAGGAACTCTTTTATACTCCCGCAGATTGCTGCCAAACTTCAGAAGACCACTGCCAAGGAAATCGATTTAGAAAAAGAATACAAAGATGCAATCACTGCCCTAAATGATTTCCAACCTACTTACGTGAATGCTCTTAAAACGTTTATGAATGTGTGTTTTTGCTCCCCTCGTGAGCCATATTCACGTAGTATTCCCTTAAGTTAATGCAAGAGCAAGAAGTACAGAGAATGGACTTCATACAACAGCAGACCAATTTATTTTCATCTGCACTACAGGTAGGTCTGACTCAAACTCATCCGTACACTCATTATCACTTAAGCAAACGATAAGTAGAGAAAAGGAAGCACATGACAAGCTGTCAAAAGCTGCATCCTCTATTAGCAAAGAAAAGGATATTACTGAATGGGTCGACATAAACAAGACAGGCTCTTCACCACCGCAGCCACCCACTTTCACACCGAAGGTAACAATAACAATATCCTGTGTGTGTACCTAAGGTAACTCTTGAACTTATATTGCAGGTGTCAAGGAGTAGATCTGGAGATCTGGCAACTATAGGACAAACACCACCTGCACAAAGTCAAAATGTATTCCCGTTCTTCCCTGTTTCATTGCCAACAACACACACAAAACAGCAGAGGGTTGTACAAGCCCTATACGATTACATAGGAACGGAATCTGACGAACTAGACTTCTTTGCTGGAGAGAAGTTTGAACTACTGGATAAAGATCCAAACACTGGCTGGTGGATTGGTTTTAACTATGGCAGAGCCGGCTGGTTCCCTTCTAACTTTGTACGGGAAGTAGAATAAATAAAAAAAAATGTTGACATGTTGTGTGTGTTGTCAGTCTTTAAGGAACACTCGCTGATTTTTCGTTTGGCAGGTGTGACCCTGTAACTGCATTTCCCTGCACCTTCCGTTTCTCATTCGGGTGCCTTTTTAAGTCATTAATTTAAACAAACATGAACGCGGACGGCGAGTCACGTGGGCAAGGGGGCAAGGCGCCGGCGGAGAAGATAGAGAAGGTACACGAGGACCAACCAACGAAAACTGTTGAGAAGGGGAAGGTAGCGGTGTGGAGGCGTCGACGTCGAGGACCACCTCGCCTAAGTTTGCCGATGTGGGCCATGCAAGCAGTTAGTGCGTTCACCAGCGGGATGGCTCTGGGTGTGGTCAGCGCTTCGTTCATCCCGCTTTCTTTGATACCCTTTCCATCACCGGCTCGTGCACTGCGCAATGCCGTGGCGAGATTCAAGCCTCTGAGTAAGTTGCGGAGGCGACAGTTGATTCAGGATCCTGCTACTACGCCAGAAGGCGAGGCCCTCAAGAACATTTCTCTACGTTCGAAAGTTACGAGGTTGTTGCCCCAGCGACTTCGGCCCAATATTGAACGCCTAGATGACATTGACGCTGCAACACCACCGCCTATATCTCAAGACACCACAGAAAGCATTCATACCCCCGTAGCACCTATTCCTTCGAGCATTGAATCACCAAGTGAAATTACACCACCTTCGACAAGTAGGGTGGCAGAATTGAAGTCCCTTCTTGCTGACCACGCACGCAGTACACTGGAAAACTCTATTTCAATGGCTATAGAGGCAGGAGCTCGCACTGCCTTGGAGCAAGTAACTGGAAAACGCAGTGTTGCTTATGCAGCCGTGGGAGGGTTGGCAGCAGGGGCTTTGCCTCAGTTACTACTACACCGCCCAGTGCAAGTCAAGCAGTTGTGCATGAATGCAATGTGGTCCTGCGTATTTTCTTGTGTGACTTACACCATGGCACAACAAGACTCGGCAAAAGAACAGAAGACTGAACAAGTGAAGCCTAGTACAACAGCACCCACACCATCTAAGAGAAACACCAGTGAGATAGCGAAACTTGCAAGGGGAACTAACACGTTGTCTGGTTTAGACCATCTGTAATCCCGGTTTTTAAATGAAATTAACTATTTGAGTACATTCTATATGTGGCTGTAGAGCCAATCCAGAGTCTCATACAGTCCTGTATTTGAAAGATTATCCATTTCGATGACAGTCCACAGGCGATAAGGAGATAATTTCTGAAGGTCAAGAGCTCTTTGTATCTCAGCAGCATTAGCAGCATTAGGTAGGTCTTGCTGGAATGCAGTATAATACGAATTTTAGGGAATCTCGTACTATTGGAGAATCACGCACCTTGTTGGCAATGACAAGGAGAGGTAGTTTAGCGAGGCTTGGCTCAGAGAGTTCCTACATACATGCAGTCTTAATTTACCATGAAGCAAATGGAAAGAAACTGATACCTCCCAAAGAACATCTTTTGATTCCCCGAATCTCTCTCTAGCATGTGCGTCTACCATCCATATGAGGCTTGACCAGGGATCCGCGTAATAATGTCTCCACAAAGGCCTAATTCTCTCCCTACATTTGAGTGAATCTCATTAGCTTCTGAGTGAATACAATAGTCACTAGAGTAAACTTACTGCCCACTGAGTACTGTGTAATGGAATGTTATGTTCTTGTATGTGAGTGTATCAACAAAAAAGCACATGTTGTGTGCAGTTGTGATTTCACCGAGTTTTAACTGTGTAATTGTGAAAATATGTCCCCAAGAACAGATAAATAGTGTGAAGGTGGTCGGAACCTTGTAGAAATAAGTCGTTTTTCCCACGGAGTTCAGACCTACACGCTTGTTAAATGAGATTAGATGAGATTACCACTGTAAACACCAGTCATTAGAACTTTTGCTTCCCTGGGTCGTGAAGGGAATAAGGAAGAGGCAAAGGAAAGAAAGCCTGTTTTGTTGCGCTCTTTTTCGTTGTCTGCTGCGGCAAGACTTTTTATTTGTTAGGAAGATACGTGAGAATTTCTGGAAACCTGGAGAGAAATTGACGAGTTTGAGGGTTTGTCATCAAATACCTCAGCTTCCAGCTTATTGTACCTTTTAATGAGGGAGACCCAAAAATTCTGGAAATTCTTACACAACCACTCTGAAATAACGGAGGACTAACCCATGTGTTGGTTTGGCTTGAGTGTTTATCTTTGTTATTTGATATATTGCTCTCGACGGCGCTGATAGTTCGGCATCCTCCCATGGCTGATCAGTCCAGGTAAATTTACTCCTGCAATATTGTCAGAAAAGATGCGCTAGGATGTTATTTGAACCGCTGGAATAATTCTTGCCAGATAGAATTTGAGCAAGAAAGTTCACGGAATGTGCGGTTGAGCAGCCCAAGCTTAATAAGTGTCTGCGAATAAAATACTGTATTGTAAGGGTGCCATGAATCATGGGTGGTACCTTCCAATCACAGAAACTGAAAATATACATTATAGTGTTACTGGAAAGAGGCCTAAATGCTCCCTTGGTAGTTAATGGAATGGGACCAATAGACGTCTGCATAGCAATTGCCGCTGTATGGTACCAACCACAGGATACCTTACAATATTAAATGCATTAATGTAAGAACAGAGTAACAGCAGGAATACTTCAGTGATAAATAGCGAAGAGACTTTCGTGGGCTTTGCAATTACTTCGGGAGACATTTGGCCGCACTGACCATGTGAATTAGAGCCAAACATGTACCTAACATGATGATTTGTAGAAGGGAGTATTACCAACCTACAAGTTGCCCAAGTTGGTTACAATAGCACTGTGAGAGCCTTCAGATGCACCATTTGCTGATAATAAGACAACATGCTCCTATAGGAGCGCTTAGGTAATACAAGAGAAATTGTTATCGAAAACATTGTTCGAATTGATCTCCAAATTGAAATCAGTCATTTCTCTAAGATTATGTTACTGCAGTTCATTACACTTTTTTTTTTTTTTTTACAATACATACGTAGGACAAAGAAGGTTACTGGGGCTGGAAAGACCAATGAAATCTTTTTTTCCCCAGACCCAAACCTTTTGTTGTGTAATTAAGTGTAGAAAATAAAGTTTCTCAGAACCTTTGTTTGCAAATTGGGGTGCGTAGCAGGGGAGGATGCTATTGTATGACAATCTCCACATGCCACTAAAGCGAATTTGGGACCTGTTGCATCCAGGGAAGCCTCTGTAGACCCAAGGAGGACCGGGGCAGGGGTCAGTTGGTCAGCAGTTCCACCATTTCCCAGTTGACCGTACCTGCAGTCACATTAAAAGAAATAATTGTTTCCACTCAGGTACTTGTTCCATCCACATGACAGAAGGTCCCCTTTGTCAGTAAGAAGCATAACATGCTGCCCACCACAAACAATTTGTAGCACTTTTGATGCGATATTGATTTTCTGAGGGATTGTGCGATCCTATTTAGTTAGATCAGTATGAACTACCAATACCAAAGAAAGGGGGAAAACCTTCAAGTCACCTAGCCCTAATTGACCATGCGAATTGCTGCCCCAGGAAAATGCAGTCCCATCTTCACAGCATACAAAAGAGAAACCTGACCCCGCAGCAACCTTGAAACCTCATCTATCAGTAACATAGAAAGGTGGATGAATCAACTTGGGCACATTAGAAACAGCGGTAGGGATTTCAATCTGCGTTGGACGAATAGGCCTTCCTTCTATTTCACCCCAAGTCCATACTGTATGATTCCTTGCCTCTATGGCCAAGACATGTGTTGCCCCACATGATACTTTTTGCACTCTCACTTTCAATCTTTGTTTTGTGTGTATGTTAGTTAGAAATTCATTCATTTTACGCTATGGCAGTCTCCTAAAAAAAAAAAAAAAAAAAAAATATCACTACTACCCATAATTTCAATACCACATGCATACCCAGAGACAGGAGCCGGGACCGGGCACGGTGGGCCCTTGTAGGCACCCCCGCCCACCTCGGCCAAGTTCACCGCCCTGCTCACGGCCTTGTCCCCTCCCCACTGCCACGCCTCCCAGCCCCCGGGGGTCCCTGCCCCTGCCCCCGCCTCCCCCTCCCACTCCCCCTCGCCGCAGCAGCAGTCCTCTTCACAGGCGTCTTCTGCCCCCGGCCGAGGGGCCGCCGCCACGGCAGCGACCGTGAACGTGGCCCCGCACTGCACGCGGCGGCAGGCGACGCGCCGCGACGACACGGGCACCACCAGCGAGGGCGCCGGGGACCTGCCCGTGGGCGGGGCGTTGTGCCCGAGCTGGCCGAACGACCCGTCCCCCCACGTGTACACCACCGCTCGTCTCCGCGTCACCATCGCCGGCGTGTCTCGAGTTTCGTGGATTCTCGGCAAACCGGTTCGTTAGTTGAACCGACGCCAATCGAAAAAAAAAAAAAAGCAAGACGCCTTGTGTTACAACTGGGGTGAATAATTTGATAGAGCCTTGGAAATGGCTGCAAGAACATCGGGATTACTTGAGGTGAGAGAATTAGGTAAAGAACAAGTGCAAGGGAGGAAGACACACTCGGGCTCTTCGCCATGCGAGACACCTGGGAATTCTTGGTATTCAAAGTGGTGGCCTGTTTGTGTGGCATCATCTGCCCACATTCTGCAACTTGCGTTGTCCATGGCATCCTGATCGCCATCACTGTTGGTGTCATGCCCAACGGCTGCGATAGTGGTAAGCTAATGAAATAGCGATAATAAGTAAATACTAGACGGTTCAAGAGTCACATCACAGCTGGCAAACTCCCAGAAATTGTCAATCTGCAGCTGTGTTCCATAGAAGCAGTACATGTCAACTGTTGTGTCCTTTATGATAAATGATTGGGGAAAAAAGGTGGCCTACGGGTGGGATAGGTCAGTCGGGGTGTATCAACGAAAAGAGCCCACGTGTCAGCAAAGGCACTCAAATCCGACGCCGATGAACCACAGGCATTACTGGAGAAAGTTCAGTTACTGGAAGGATCAGGTGTACATCCTTACTAGCGGAAGAAATCCAAGGACTGGTCAACAGTGAATACTGCACCTGGGATAGAGATGTAGGGACGACTCTGATATCTAGATTGATGATTAAATATCGACCACATAAAAGAAAGAATGCATTTTTGGAGATGGCATTGACCAGGCCCATGCCTCCCACGATTGCATTTTCAGGGTCTCCCAACTATTCCCAGAGAAGGTGACGGCTTCAACGCAATTGCTTTGACCAATGAAGTTTCCACTCAGTATGATAAACGAAGCAATGAATCTAAGAAATCCTTCAGCAAAGCTAAAATGCACAAGGGGGTGAAAACTTGGATCTCCAAGACTCTGATTTGGCATTCAAGAAAGCAAGAACGGTTGGTGGTCCATTGGAATGTCTGGTGAATTTGGAACAATTGAGAAAGTAAAATCAACCGTGTGAAACATACGAGATAATGCTTATTGGCATTGAATTTATGGAGTAGGATTGCTCAATTAAATTTGTGAAAGCATCCATCCAGGCCTCATCAACTGCCAGTGTGTTTGGTGAATGGCGCCAATCGTAGCCAACAGCAAACATGTCTTTCCCTTCAGTATATCCCCAGCTCTGTGAGGAGCTTAGACTATTTGGGGAAAGAAAGAACAACAACAGACCAACAAAGTACGTTTCATGGTGAGGGAATATGTTGTACTATTCCAGAAGCCAAACCACGGAAGTGTAGCAGATACACCAGCACTATTATAGAATGTATCACCACTTACAGACTTCACAAGCCTGGTTCTTTGAAAAAAGAAAAAAAAAAAAAACGTTAAAAAAAAAGAAAAATCCCCATCCTGCAATTTACATCTGCCGTGGCGGAACAATGAGATTCAATTTGAGAGCTTACATGTAATATTCGCACTCAGGCGTTGTGACAAAATACGGATAAGTGAGGTCACCGTGGGGGCAATCCTCAGGCACGTCCGTTGAGTCGTCGTCAACGTGGAAATCCAGCACACTGCCACCAAACCCAGGCACCCACACAACTGGTGGGCAGATTTGGCCCCCGTCGCTCGATACACATGGGCTGCTTGTACTTGCTGCCTCAATTGTGGGAGGGCCCAAAACAGTCGCCGTTGCCCGTGACACGGCGAGCGCACAGGCCAAGGCCCACAATGCCGCCAATTCCATTCCCTTTCGCGAAGTGATGGCTCCGAAACGTCGAGAATGATTGTTCCAGGGATAAGCACTTTGGAAAGGTGAACAAGTACCCTCTGGAGCAGCTCCACCCTCAACCTGTTCCTGAAGAAAAAATCTTGATTGGAAATCTTAATAAACAGGAGAAAAGGTTACAAAAGAACAGCCAAACAAAGAGAACTTATAAACAAAAGAACATGATTTATTATTTTTTCTGTGCCAACAACCAAGAAACAGCCAAAGCCCCAAAGGACACGGAAAGGAGTGTGTCTCGGCAGGTAAAAAGGGTTTCCTTTTCCCCCCAACTCGATCTGGTCCCACGTTGGCCAAACCAGTGGCACAACACGAAACGAGAGGAGGGGAGGGGGGATAGAGCCCCCTTGTGCTTACCACGTTCAACAAGACTCCTGGCACTTCCCGCATTCTGTCCTTCATGAAGCTCCGTGGTCTGTCTCTTCCGGGTTGTTGTCTGAAGTGTTTGCGAGTGCTGTGTTTAGAAGCACTTGCGGTGGACAATGGCTGGGCCGGACTCGTCGTACTCTTCCTTGCTGATCCACATCTGCTGGAAGGTGCTCAGGGAGGCAAGGATCGATCCTCCGATCCAGACAGAGTACTTGCGCTCGGGTGGTGCAATGATCTTGATCTTCATTGTTGTTGGTGCGAGGGTGGTCATCTCCTTCTGCATCCTGTCTGCAATGCCCGGGAACATGGATGTGCCTCCGGAAAGGACGATGTTTCCGTACAGGTCCTTGCGGATATCAACGTCGCACTTCATGATGGAGTTGTAGCACGTCTCGTGGATGCCGGCGGCCTCCATGCCGAGGAATGACGGCTGGAACAGGGCCTCTGGGCACCTGAACCTCTCGTTTCCGATGGTGATGACTTGCCCATCGGGAAGCTCGTAGCTCTTCTCAAGTGACGAGGATTCGGCTGCTGTCTTCATCTCAGCCTCGAAGTCGAGGGCGACGTAAGCGAGCTTCTCCTTGATGTCGCGGACAATCTCGCGCTCGGCGGTTGTGGTGAACGAGTAACCGCGCTCGGTGAGAATCTTCATCATGTAGTCGGTCAGATCGCGGCCGGCAAGATCGAGCCTGAGGATGGCGTGTGGGAGAGCGTAACCCTCGTAGATCGGGACCGTGTGGGTGACACCATCGCCGGTGTCCATGACGATGCCGGTGGTTCGACCAGAGGCATAGAGGGACAGGACGGCCTGGATGGCGACGTACATGGCGGGCGTGTTGAATGTCTCGAACATGAGCTGTGTCATTTTCTCTCTGTTGGCCTTGGGGTTGAGTGGAGCCTCGGTGAGAAGCACCGGGTGCTCCTCGGGGGCGACGCGGAGCTCGTTGTAGAACGTGTGGTGCCATATCTTCTCCATGTCGTCCCAGTTGGTGACTATTCCGTGCTCGATTGGGTACTTGAGGGTCAAGATGCCTCGCTTGCTCTGGGCCTCATCGCCGACGTAGGCGTCCTTGTTGCCCATTCCGGCCATGACTTGCGTGTGGCGTGGGCGACCAACGATGGACTGGTTAACGGTTAGAACGGGAAACCTTACGAAACAAACGGGGAAAGAAAAAACAAAGCGATGAAAAACAAACGCACTGGGAACACGGCACGAGGAGCATCGTCTCCGGCGAAACCAGCCTTGCACATTCCTGAGCCATTGTCAATAACGAGTGCCTGAACTTCCTCTCCTTCCATTTATTATTATTTTTTTGTTGTGTTGTGTCTGCTTGTGGTGTCTGTTTTTGTGAAGTGAAAAATATTGGTTCGTGCCATTAAAAGCAGAGGAAAGGGCGAAAATAGCCGCGGCTTTTCTTCCTAATGGGAGAGCCCAACTTGACTGCTAAGACTTCTGTTCAGGGATCCCGTTTTTTCTCTCTGACCTGTTCCTCACCCCCCCTCACCAGAACACTCAACCATACCACACTTTTCCTCACAAAAAGTTGGTTCGATTGATGCACCAACCGCCATCACCCACAACGTCCCCTAGAGCAACCGCAGACAGCAGTTCCTGCTGCGGCGCGTGCGGGCGGGTGTACGACGCGGACGCCCGGCCCCCCGTGACCCTCGCCTCCTGCGGCCACGCCGTGTGCCTCCCCTGCGCCGACAACACTCGCTCCCTCCGCGCCCTCCTGTCTCCTTCTCCTTCTTGCGCTGCTGCCACTCCTGCCATCGGGTGCCCACTTTGTGGAGCAACCACCGAGGTGCCTGCTGGGTACGGCACGAGGGAGGCTCTTGCTGTGAACGAGCGTCTTCTGCTGGGAGTTAACGAGTTTAAACAAGGCAGTCTTTCAATAAGTACTAATTATGTTGGCTGGGGTTGTGTTATCTTATTATTATTCATATACACAGAACAATACTTGCGGGAAGTACTGACAATTCTGTCTGTACCTTAGAAGGTTATGCACCTGCGACATGTAGCAGTGAGGGGCATGATGTTGTCCCAATGAGTGAGTTGGGCGACCAGAAGGACCTCTCGATTGGGATTCAGGAACTCAAAGCAAGATCCAAGGTTCTACGATCCCTTCAGGACGAACTTGGTTGTGAATCGAGATCCATCTCTCAAGTGTGTCAGCTTCTTGATTGAATCAACCGATGGTTACACGTGTCCAGACAATTTCCAACTTCGATCAAGAAGTAATAGCCCAGCTCACGAAAATTCAAGAAGAACTAGAAAAGAAAAAAGCTGCACTTCTTGAGTCCAGTGCCAAATTGAAGGCTTCTTGCGGTTTGTTGTGAGTTTTTGAAAGCCCTTCTCTAAGAATTAAAAGATATGAAGATTCTTGAACGAGCAACACACTTGGAGAAGGCCCTGCAGCAGTTTGATTTGATGGAACAGAGGTTCACACAAGTGGCGGAAGCAAGTCCAATTAATTGCACTGTTTTGGTCAATTCAGTCAAGGATTGCCGACTTCTGGTGAAGGTTAGTACGAAATACTAGCAGTTGCTTGGAAAAGTGTGTGCTAAGTGGAATTTTTAGATGTTGCCCATTGACCATATTACAAAGTGGGAACCTTTCAAATTATATGTGAAACTTCCAGATGCCCAATCAAGTGCTGCATTTGTTGAAGATATTGGAAGTATTTCACTCATTGGTAACTTTAACCTCACAGACAAACAAACTTACAAAGGGAAATACCAACAGGGCCTCCATTGGAAGTTGTTGAACTTGATATTGTTTCAGTTACAACTACAACGGTCACAGTGAAGTGGAAGGCCGCAATTGAGAGAGGGATACCTATTTCAGGCTATGAAATTCATATCTCCGAGACACAAGGGGTGCAGCACCAGCAGACACCAACAGCCACGACAACGATGCCAACATCATCTGCTCCAGCAATTCACAGAATCGTTGGTCCAGTGTGCAATGGCACTATTGAAGGACTTAAGGAAGGAACGGAATACGATATCAGAGTCTGTGCAGTGACAAACGATGGTGTGTCACCCTTGAGTGTGCCAAAGGGTGTGAAAACCAGAGATATCAAGAGAGTGATGGTCAAGATGTGGGGGGCTGGAGGTGGGAGTGGCAGCCCCGAAGATGAATCCAAACGTGCTCGCGGCGCACGCGGTGGAGGAGGAGGATTTGTGCAGGGAATCATCGCCCTGGTGTCCGGGTCATCACTAAAGGTGACCGTTGGTGGATATGGTGGGTGCTGCGAGGATGGAGTATGCGGCGAGAACTGCGCCGGCCCGGCAGACCCGGGGGCGGCCCGCGGCGCCGGGGGCAGCTCCGGGCGCAACGATTGCGGGAACGTGGGGGAGCCAGGGAAAGAGGGAGGCGGCGGGTCGGG
>JAHLWZ010000914.1:0-49061 GCA_020536535.1 Pelomyxa schiedti | reverse complement strand
GCAGAGCTCTTCTTGAAGCATCTTTAGATGTGACTCCCTCTACATCTACTCCAGCTACTTCCGCAACAACCACAAGTACAACAACCACATCCTCCACCGAATCCCCAACTCCCATGGATACTTCCTCTCCTGCAACAACCGCGCCCCCGGTTGCGGCACTACCTGTCAACCCAGAAAACGCAGGTACAACTCCATTCAAATGTATCAACTTTGGAACTAAAACTCCGGCAGAGAATGACACTGGGCAGTACACTCTCAAAGCCGTGGTTACACACAAAGGAATATACTCTGATGGAGGACATTATGTTGCGTGGGTGAAACAAGACGATGGTGCGTTTCATTTGCAAATTCTCCGCAGTTAATATCCACACAGACTCATGGCTTCTGTTTGATGACGACAAAGTTCGAGTTGCAGACCCCAGTGATATAGCCAAACTTGATGGCAAAGGAGGAGGTAAAAATACCACAATAACAAAACCGGCACTGCTAACACACATTCAGCTGAATGGCATATTGCTTACCTGTGCCTCTACGCCACAAAATCCTCATGAGGATCTGCCCACAAAAGAATACAAGTACCCAAAACTAGATAACACAAAAGCACTTTTTGATGGGTTTTTATTGAGTTATTGTTACTTGTTATTTGTAGCTGTGTCCAGGGGTTATGTTTGCTTGGTTGTGATTAGTTTGTTTATTGATGCTGATGTTGTGGGTGCTAATCATCATGTTCTTTAAGTTCCATTTCTTCAGCTAGTTCTGCAGCCCTTTGTTCAGGGGGTGCTGTTTCATCCTGGCTGGCATCAACAGCCTCCCAGCTCTGATTGAAGAAGCCAAATATTGATCCGGCAACAATTACAATGTTGAGCAGCATCCATACCTATTACATTGGAATTAGGTGTAGTTAAGGGAATTATAGCCGGTTTTTGTTTTGTTTTGTTTTGTTTTGTTTTGTTTTGTTTTGTTTTGTTTTGTTTTGTTTTGTTTTGTTTTGTGGTTTCTGGATAGAATGAAGAGGGAGTTTAGTACATACAGGAATAAGGATTATCTCTGACCACTTGTCTAATTCGGCGTTTGTTGGCTCGGATACAGCAGCTGCAATTCCGTTCTCAACAATGATTATAATCAGGAGAACGAATGCCGAGAGGATGTAGTAATCCAGGATTGTTAGGTACGCGGTCTTTGGAAGGTACGCTCCAATGACATACTGTAAACAAGGTCAGAGTTTTGCAAAGGAAGGGTGTTTACCTTGTAGGCGACTGCTGTGAGCAACAGTGTGAGGTTGATTCCTAGCCGGTCTCCTCCTTCTGTTGGGTCAAGACACCAGGCAATAAAGCTCATAGACACAATGAGGAGCATCTTGTTGGGAGTTTATTTGGTGGTTCGGGAGTTTCGATTTTTTTGGGTTTGGATTCTGACAGGGGGAATTACCACAAATACAACGTTCCACATGAAGTACGTAGATAACCCTAGAAAAGAAAAATTAAAACGGGGTTGTAAAATGAAAAGGAAAAAAGGGCATACTTTCCACTCTTCCAAGAAGTGCCTGATGTTCATTAAGTTTTTCGAATGCAAATACTGCATAGAGTTACTCACCAGTTTTGTCTCTGTGCCAGTGGGGAAAGCAATTGATGGGTGGGCCTCTTTCCATTCTCGGTCATTTGTAACCAGCTTCATGTCTGTATTTCTAAGAAGAGGTGAATTTCATTGAAATTGATAGGGTGTGGTACTGTGTTTCCTTCCATTTGAGGGTGACATTGTGTTGATTATCTTTGTCGTGCATAAGATAAATATGGAGTAACTATCCAGCGATTGGTTAAAGATCTTACGAATAGTAAAGTACCTGTCGGTCAAAAGGAAATCGTTGCAGTTCCATAATCTCAAAGAAAATTCCAGAAAAAAGGGTTGACACCTCAATTGTACCAGTTTTCGGGTAAATCCAAGCGTTCTAAATTCATGTCAATTACGTGAAGCTAAAGAGTAGATAAGACCTGCCCAAGTGTTTCAACTGTTCCTCTGGAATTGGGAAAGGAGAAATTAGGTAAAACACTAAGATCAGTCAAGGCAATTAATTTCCGGTCCTCATCTGTGGGTTTTTTCGTCTGGAAACAGGAGTAAGATGAGGGTCTCAATAGGTGGTAGCTATATACCATGAAAGCTCGCCAACATGCATCATCATGGTAGGTTATGACGAACTGCAGGTGTACTTCAAATTCCGACTGAACTGCGTCCACTCTGACAATGTCCAGGTTGAACTTTTTAATTGAAACCTCAATATTAACAGCCTTCTCTTTTCGTTTATTTAATTGAGGTGAGACGGTCGAAATGGTGTTACTTTTTATCTCGTTGAGTGCAGATTCCGCTTTCCGGGCAATAAATTCTGAATACTTCGTCAATGCACAAGCTAATCCACTGATATCGCTTTGTGGAATGTTAATACGCAAAAGGTCATCTAAGCTAAGGCCTCCTGATAGGAGTATGAGTGGGGGAAATGGCTCAAGCAGTTGTACCTTCTTTAATTAAAGGCAGTGTGAATCCCTCCTGAATGAGTTTTGTGGAATAGGTGCTCAAATCCATCCCATAGGCATCTCCAAAGTAGCAAAGCCATTGTTTTAACTCTAAATGACATTAAGTTATTACCAAAATGAGGCTATAAACCTTCTTCATCAGTTAAATCTCCATGGAAGTGTGATATCTAAGGGTTTTTGGAATTAGGTGTGCAATTGGTAGAAGCGTACTCGGTCGTTAATTTCAAAGACCAGGGAAGGTTCAGGGAACACAAGAACTGCGGAAAGGCGTATGAAATCTGAAGGAAATTAGGGTCCATTTGTATTCTATAGGGTACCAGGGACGGGTATCACGTCTCGGGAAATTTCCCCTTCTAAACTCTTCCTGACCAAAAATAAATTGGGTCCAGCCAGTGTATCAAAGCATGCCTATAGTTGCTTAATGATCACTCCTTGCGAATTTTGACATACCATCATAAGACCTCTTGGCCTCAGCAGGGTTGTCATCTGATGAAATCTTCCTTGGCTCACCCTCCCACACAACAGAACCCTATCGTACTTGGCTTTGTACTTGTTGGAAAATGTGTAGGTGTTTTGGACAGAAACTGCGATGTGTCCTGCCCTGGCGTGCCTGTGCCTGTGCACATATCTTTGATCGGGGTTAAATTGAAAGATACGACACCGACAATCATACTGCAACAAAGGCTCCAACATAGAACTTGTATCCCAACCAGTATAAAAGGATGGCTGTGCGTCATTTGCAGCAAGGATATCACAAGCGAGATGGGCTGTCTGCCCACAGCCTAAATTAACCTGCAAAAATGAAAGCCCTGGCTGAAGCTCGAGGAACTCTAAGCAGTAGATCCACAAACATTCTTCCCTTGAAAGAATGAGCAAGTTAATGTGCAGTAGCGTTCATACTGCATTTTTTCGTCCGTTGAAAGAAAGTGAGGAACATTCTGCAAGTAGAGTGACAAAGGATGATTCCATTTGGGTGCAATGGCACGCAAGGTCTTTAAGATCACACTTTGTGTGGGGTTTATATGAGTCTTAAGAAGAGCTGTAGTAATGTTTTAGAAAAGTAGAATTAGCTCATACACGTACATGGTACAAGCCACGCCGACACTTGGTTCAAGCTATCGGCAGCAGCTTTTGTCTCTCTTTTCCCTGTTTTACTGGGTTCCACATCTTGACAAAGTGAGTGATAGAGGAGAAAAAGTTTTCAGTACAGAATAGAGCAGCTTCAGCCGGAGTGGTGGTCGTTCGTATAGCACCAT
Source organism: Pelomyxa schiedti (assembly GCA_020536535.1). Lineage (NCBI taxonomy): Eukaryota > Evosea > Pelobiontida > Pelomyxidae > Pelomyxa > Pelomyxa schiedti. The sequence continues at coordinate 45,280 of JAHLWZ010000914.1, read as the reverse complement.
CTGTATCCACCCGGAAGGAAACCCATGTATCCACAAACATGGCTGATCTGAGTGAAACCACACATTCTTCTCCTGGGTGTGATTGCTGGTGAAGAATGATATCAGCTTCTCCTGAATCAGGTTCAACGGAGCTACCAAATAATATTGAGGGGCCTCTCTATTCAATTTTTAGAGTTCCATTGCACGCTATAACAAAATACCTTATAAAATCCTAGACACGTCCGCCAAGTTTTGTTAACAGAAAGTCTTACAACTTGCTCTCCATCCCTCCAATCCCCCACCCCACTGCGCAAAATTGTGACATCGTCACTCTTCTGGATGGTAAAAATGCCGGGTATCTCTTTCTCAGCAACGCGTGTCTCCGGCACAGGAGCCGGAGTGTGGCTACCAGCCCCAATCAACTTCAAAGCACCTGAAGAAAGATCTGCTCCCGCACCTGAAAGTTTCGCAGCACTGGAAGAAAGGCTGGCAGTGAAGCTGCCAAATTGCTGCGGGACCAGCCTCGCACTCGAGCTTCCTGGGGGATTCCTGGGTTCCGCCGGGTCCTTTGACACAGACCGACTTGGAGAGGACGAAACCCTGCGCAGCAAAGCAGGGTTCAGAGTGCTAGGTGATCGAGAATGCAGCATCCTCCTCGTTTCCGTAGGCGGCCTCACGCGGCAGCACCAAGAGTCCGTTGGAGAGTGAGTGTCCTTGGCCTTATTTGGAACCAGCAGCAGAACGTGAACAGTGCTCCCAAGCCCCACGCCATGGCACGATGGAATCATAGCGGAATCACCAATAGGCGGCGATTCACACAAGCCAGCCAATCCCCCAGAACTCTGGCTCCTACTGGTACCAATGCTAGTACTAGTAGTTGCAGTTGTCGTTGTTGTTGCTGTGCTGCTAATAGTAGAACAAGAAGGTGACGCCCCCAAAATTGTAGTTGCATTACCTGCCATACTAGGCAACGAGACGCTCCTGTTGACGTCACCGCCTCCGCTGCCATCTACGGCTGCGCTCCCATAATCGCCGTCCGCGTGTGCGTCCGCGCGCTGCATCGTCGGAGGAGGCGGAGGCGGCGCCCCGCCCTCGGGCGCGCCCGCGCGGCCTCGCCTGTGTCCCGACGAGCGCTCGCGGCGCAGGGCGTCGGCGGAGGTGAGGACGGTGGCGGAGCTCAGGGTGGGCATCATCAGGCGGTGGCCCGACGTCTCGTTGTGCGCGGCCCCCGTGCTCGTGCTCGTGCTCGTGCTCGTGCTCGTGGTGGTGCTGCTGCTCGTGGCCGTGGGGGGCGCCGTGGGCGTGGTTGGGGGAGACGAGGGAGAGGGCGAGTCGGTGGCGGGCGACGTGGACGTGGAAGGGGTCGTTGTCATTCGGAGATAACTCGTCGGCAGGGATTGTGGGATGGGTGGGTGTTGATTGAGGGGAAGCGGGGGCCCGATAACGATTTTGTTTGTTTTTGTGTTTTTTGGTTTTTCGTACTTCGACGAAGAAAGTGATTTCCAGTAAATTGGCTTATTCAATACCTCAAAGCCCAATGTGATCACCAGTCTTTGTGCAAATTTAGGAGGTGGTTTGGTAGGAGTCTTTTCCCTGCAGGTGCACCACTCATAACTACTTTGGAAACATAGTACAGTCATAAGTAACTGGATAGAAACATGTGTGGCAAAGGGGATGGGGTGGCTTCTCAGTGCTTTTTCGCTTTTCTTTTTTCTGGTGGTGGCATGTCAAAGTACTTCTTCTTCTTTTTCTTCTTCCCTGTCTTCTTGTCGCCCCCACCCCCGCCGGCATCATCACCCCCTCCAAAGGACGGCGAGGCCAGGTCCATGCCCTCCTCGGCCGCGGCGGGGGTCTCGGTGGAGTTCTCGCCGCCTCCGGAGCCGCGGCAGAACAGGGCCGCGAAGCGCTGGAGGATCATCCTTGTGGGAACGGCAGGGTAGCGGCCCTTGGTCCTCTCCCTGATGTAGTTCTGGATCGACAAGGCGTGCAGGTAGGCATTCACGCCGCACGGCTGGTAGTGCTCGATCGCGTCCATGAAAACGGCGTCCACAAAAGGGTCGTTCATCAAAAACGACGACGCAGTGGTCGCCGCAACAACAGGCTCGCCCCCGCCAGACGTCGTACTACTACTACTACCGGCACCACCACTACTTGCAGTCGAAGTTGTAGTACAACTGACACCACTGCTACTGCCACTAGTACTACTACTACTGGTCGCAGATTCGGCCACAACAGCAGTGTCCACAACTGCAGTCATTATTGAAACAACCAGGTTTTTTTTTTCGAGATGGGCTTGACAGTCGGCTGTTGGAACATGGGATTAGTATAAGTAAGTAAGGTCCCTGTCAGAGTCGAGAGGTCCACTTGAGTACTGTGGATTACCGTAATCAAAATGTGAGAACGGAAAATCATTTCACCAGAAAAACGGAAATGAGCGGACCGAGATCTGCCAAGTCGGTGTCGGCGAGTGGATCTCTTTCATCGTCTTCGTCGTCATCGTCGTGTGGAAGTGGGTGTTTGTTTTGTTTCTTTGTCGTTTTCCCTATCACTACCGTTTGCTCGCGAATCGTCGCCCAGATCCCGCCGTTGCCGATTCTTGACCACACACCACAATAGATTCCTCATCTTGCTCCATTGTGTCTAACGGCGATATCGCGGCAATATCATCTGGGCCTCCTAATATCGCCGCTGACGATTTAGTGGTAATTCCCATTCTCTGCCGCTGGGCACTTTTTTTTTTTCCCACGTAACCTCACACAAAAAAGTTGCACCGTGAGATTCACACTGGCGGGCACACAAGCGTTTGGGTTGGCTTGTGCCGGAACCAACAGGTCGTTATAAAGCTCGTTAACCGCCCTGGTTCGTATGCCTACTTTCCACTCTTTGCGGTTTCTAATGAACAACGGCACCGCAGAGACTGAAGATGACGGCGCTGTTGAACTCGCTTTTGAGAACGAAATAAAAATACTCAGCAAGGTTGCACATAAGCACATTTGCCAATATCTGGGAGCGTGCATCAGTGGTCCAAACATGGCAATTGTCATGGAATACTTGCACAAGCACGACCTGGAATCGTTATTGCATAAGTAATTTACCTTGTGGACACTATGGAGTGCACCTAATGGAGTACTTCAGAGAAGAGCTATCATTGCTTCAGCGGATGAGGATGGCTTCTGATGCCGTGCGAGGTTTGGTCTGGCTCCACAACTCAAATCCAGCTGTCCTACACAGGTGCTTTTTATCTAGCTTCCCTCGAATCAACTCATTTGTGTTTACACCAAACCAGGAACCTCACCCCAAGCAGCATGCTTGTGGATGAACACAACATGGTAAAACTAGGCGGTATTCTAGACATTCGTCTTGTTTCATTTCTGACCCCTTCCAGGATTTGGAGCTTCCACATTTAAACATATTGGCAATGAGTACATATATTTTGAAAAAGAGTACATTGGTTTGCCACCTTTCACTTTCATTTTTACTCACTGGGGTATAGCACCGGAAGTTCTTCTTGGGGGCCAATTCACACCCAAGGTTGGTAAATTATCTTTGCAATCAAATGAATAACTGTAGGTTTCCTATATATCGTAAATATCAAGGCAGATATTTACTCCTTTGGAATTTGCTTGTAAGTTCCCATATAGCACTTGGAGAAGAGTGTGTAAACACGTACTTAGGTGGGCAATTTTCACCAAGAAAAAACCTTACACCACAGAAAATCATACCAGCCAAGGTAACATGGAAGAACATCTTCCATAATAACACCAATACCTCAGGCACCGCTTCTCTGGGAGAAAGAGTGATTGCGGGAGAGCGACCTGCAACAGACAACATTTGCCCACAAAGTCTTGCATCCCTGATGAAACTTTGCTGGGATGCTGTATGTGTTGCCTACGAAATTACCCTCCATAACACTATTCAGGATCCAGGGACTAGACCGGATGCTGAAACTGTACTCCTAAAGTTTAAGCCGCTTTCAAAAAACTGTTTCTTATCGTGCCATAGATTGGAAGATGTATGTGTTGATTGCGTGGTTTCAGATCCCTGGGGGAAAACATTTTGGCTACTGTGAGTATTACTCATTCGTCTGTCTTTATAATTTATTCACACTCGCGTAGGCTATTGAAAGGGAAGGTTTGGTACTTTTGTTCACAGTTACTGGCTTAATCTGTCAGGATAACATTCCATGGGATGACTTCACAAAAGTATTCCTAAAATTCACGAGATCACATTCCGGCATGACAGCACCGACCCTAGAATGCTTGAGAATTTTATTGAGTACGCCAACTTGTCCAAGATCTTATCTAACTCTACACTAGCTAACGAGCATGGCAACGTATCCTTGGAAAGTTGGGGAAGAATGTTGTCCGTTTTCGGACCTGGGAATGATGGAAGGCTTTTACAAAGAGTATTTGGAGAAAAATTAATAACCTCCTTTCGCCTAATTCTTTAAGGTAAATCAACTGTGTCAACAACCTTATTTCCATGGGTATATATCCACCGATGATGCAATATCAAAGCTGTGCCCTTTAGACGGACACGGACATTTTCTTGTTAGAATAAGGTTAACTTCTCTTTACCTTGTTTTCTTCTGATTTGGTGAATCAGTCAACAACCCGGCTGCCTCACATTCTCATATAAGAAGGAAGACACTACCGTTCAACACTTCAGGTTTCTTTTCTCCCTCCTGTATTGATGTTAAATGGCTTGTAGAGTGTCTATCTATGGAGGAAAGCTCAGCCATCGCGACGTAACATACGACAGTGTCACGCACCTAGTATGAAACCAAATACAACCGCCGCGGCACTAACCATCACCCAATTCCAACCCGCGCACAGATAAATGAACTCTGTGGCATCCTCCGGTTCCCCTGTACAGGGAGTATGTTCACCACCATCTTCAGCAAGACCAACGCCATTCTCACGCACCAGTACCAAGTGGCACTAGCCCAATCCCACGCACCTCCCACTATATCCACAACACCAACAACACCACCTCCAAATAATCCCTAATAAAAATAAACACCACCACAACAAGTAACAAGCACCCATCAACAAAACACACCAACAAAAACCTGCACAGTAGTCCGTCCCACTATTAATAAAAGCAACAACTCTCACATTCCCAAATGTGATGCGGGTGCACCTTTTGGATGACTGAGACCCCCAGGAGACGAAAACAACAAAAAAAAGTCCCCACCGATTCCTCACCATCCTGCTGATGATCATAACATCTTGCAAGTCGTCTTCTCCTAACCGGCCGTAGAGTTGCCGTATTGGGACTGTGAGGAAGATCAGCTAGCTCCTGCCGTTGGGAACAAAGTCCTTCAAGTAACTTCCACAAAAAGCGAAAAAACACATCCCCAGTACGGCGAGGTACTTCGTCCATTGGAACAACACAGGTAGATACACACACTACTAACAACCACAAATAACAAACAATAACAAACAACCCAATTGCATAGGGTACTACGGGAATTTTGCGTTGGCTATTTTCTGCGCCGCCAGCGGGTTTTAATTTCCCTCGTACCTTCTTCCTCTGTACTATTAGACCAGAGCCATTTTTTGAGCACAATTTTGTTGGGAGTGTTCAATGAGGAACTTTTTCACTAGCAACAAAGTGCATGATGCGGCAGGGCTTGTTAGCGCTTCGCCGGCTATTCCACCCACTGTGATATCATCACTAACACCCACAATGTCGCGTGTACACAGTAATGACATTCACTTGAGCGGAATCGGAGCTCCTATCTTGCAAAACAGCGGAAATGGGTGTGCCATTTGTTGTTTACAACACTCTATTTCCATTTTATATTTTATAATATTAAACATGTTGTCGAATGCCTGTAATGGAAGAGAGGAAGTGAATAAATAAAGAGTGATACTGACCATGGCTTAGGAAAACCCAGCTGGCCGGTGCGTGCTCGTTGATGATGGTGGTTCCCATTACAGCAGCGAGTATAGTGTTGACCATTGTGATATGTTGTTTGGCCCCAATGAGTGCCTTATGGTTTTCCTCTCTCAACTCCCTCACAAAAACTTGTACTTCCAGCTTAACTGATGTACGTACACCCTTCTCTTCTATTAAAGATTACAAGGGAATTACTCTACTTTTAGGAAATCAATGTTTATCGATCCTTGTTGGTTGACCAGACTGTTGGAACTGTTTCGTCAGAATTATCCATTCCGCCCATGGTTGGAGACCTGGTAAGAATTGCCATTCCAGAATCGGCATACAATTCTACGGTCCCTGTTCATAATGATAGTAGTGCATTTCAACTCATTTGCCGGGCTTTGGTTGACCAGTTCCCAGTGAACAACCTTGTGTGCCTCTCTATCGACGAATGAATTACGCCCTTCCCTTACTCTACCCGTAGATTGTCGCATGGGTCAACACTGTTGGAGAACAGTTATATTCTGACTGGCGTGACTCTTGGGGTTACTATGACAGCAGCATCTCCTCAAATTTGACGCTCTTTGCACTACGTGGGAATACTTTCACCACAGAAATGGTAATGGCTATTCCAGATTACAATCTGCCAAGCAGAGATTGGTGGTATTGCAGTCTTTCTCCTCTATGTTAATCTCACAGGAAAAGGAACCTGGGACTCACAGCATGGAATGGTTCGTGGACCTCTGTCTATTTGAGTGCCAATGCCAATGACGGTAGGGTCATTGCCTACACACTGAGACCCCGGCTTTCAGTGCCAGTTGTAATTCAGATCACCTTCACTCTGGCATTCCTCCAAGACTTTTTCATGACCTTCAACCTTACCACCAATGGGCTCGCTTTCTTAACTGAAAACCCGAGCTTGAAAATAATTGCTGGCACTGCTGGTCTTCCCATGTCACTTGATGCAGATATATTCGCTCCTAACTGCTCTGTATTAGTCGTCAGAGAAACGTGTGCGCAGGTCTGCCAAGTACTTCACACCCACCGTATTCATAACTTGATATCGCAGTGGCTTTATTCTTCCAGCTTTGCAGAAAGCCACTTTACAATGACAATAGCCGAAGACCTTACCTATGTTGATGTTGTTCCTATTCGTGTAAATGGTGGCCTTCTTCTGTGGCTCTTTCTGGTTACCCCCGAGAAAGTAGGGTACATTCCTCCCTCTTGATGGTTGTAACACGAAAAAAAGGACTTCATGGCCTCAATCAATGAGGAACAAGATAAGGCAGTTCGGGACTCGCGGATGTCATTATGGATAGTGCTCTCTGCTGAATTTTTCATTGGGCTATTAGCTATTGCGATCAGTGTTGGACTATCCATTGTGCTGGCCCAAGCACTCGGAGACGTGATCAAGAAGCTTCAAAGAGTATCACGGGGACAGATTACCAAGTCAGAGTTCCATTTTACTGGCTTACCCTAATACAAAAAAGGAGTGACAGTAACGCTGATTTGAAAAACAGTATACTTCAGGAAATTGATTCCGTAAGTTTCTGACTCTTATCCACTTTCTCATCTTTATGCAGTTAAATTCTGAGGTCACAAGAATGCAGGCTGCGCTCGAGTCGTTCAGCCAGTAAGTAATCTGCTGTGCCATTTGATCTAATGATTTCAGGTATGTTCCCACACAGGTTGTGAGGTAATTTATCAGAATGAATTCTCCGTTTTTCACATGTACATTGACTCAAGATACTTGTGCAAAAACAACATGAAACCAATTATCGGGGTCAGTACAATGCGTTGTACAGTAATGTTTCTGGATGTAGTAGACTTTGTATGTTAATATTTTCCGTTGCTTACTATAATGAGATTCATTCTTATTCCCAGACCCAAAACATGGAAAAACATGGTGCACAATCTATCATTGAAATTCTCTCGGCAATGTTTGAGTCATTTTCCACCATCATCACCAGACACAATGGTTGCATTGATAAGGTAAGCATTACATATTCATTCCCACGACTCAACCACTCTTTTTATCTTGCGATAAAAAGTACATTGGAGATGCTATCATGGTGAGCTCTAGTGACTCGTCTCTATTTTATTCATCTTTACGCAGGCTTTATGGGGATGCCCGGTTATCGATCACAACTCAGAGTTTCATGCCTGCAAAGCTGTGGCAGATATATTGGATTCGCTTTCAAAATTAAACATGATTTTTACTGCCAAGTCACTTCCAACAATGCGGGTTCGGATTGGAGTGTGTATAAGAGTCCCACGTTTTACTTTTCATTTACATTTTTCTCCCCAGTTACATTCAGGAGAAGTAAAAGCCGGTAACGTTGGGTATGAAATTATCTCTCTTTTTTTATTCTGATCTTCTCAAGATCAAGCCACCGGCTCAACTACACCGTACTAGGTATTTCCATTCCCCTCAACTTCCAACCTTCAGTTCACGGACGGTCAGGAAACACAGTGAATTTGGCCAGCCGATTGGAACCCCTTAATAAGGAACTCGGAACTTCAGTCCTTGTATCAGACAGTATACGAGATGCGGCAAAAACCCACAATGTCTTTTCGTGGAGAGCCCTTGGTCACATCAAGGTGTGGGGATTCCCTCTCTGTTCTCAATGACACCGCCCGGAATAATCGCATTCAAGGTGCGGGGATTCAAACACCCGGTTCTTGTACATGAATTCCTAGGGCTAACATCTGCGTAGGTTAAACATACATCCCTTTATATCTAACTCACCAATATAGCCTCACACAAGAGAAGAGGAAGCTTATTGCGGCCTATCAACCCCTTGACACCCTCCTCTACAGCAAAGTCAATGATATAGATCAATCACAATCACAATCACAACCACAACCACAAGTACAAGTACAACCGCAAACGGAATCACAGCCACAACCTCTGAACCAAGATACACAAACAGAGGACCGCAGCACCACACCCAGTGTTGAACTTGCAGACCAAATTGCACAGGCTATGACACAGTACTTGGATGAGAACCCCAGTGATTACACAGTAGCCCAGGCCAGGCTCAAGCTCCTCAACCTCCCAGCCTCTTGATCATGTGACAATCATGTGATACTGGCTGTGTCATGCTTCCTCACTTCAAGGAGATTGTTCCCCATGCCCATTAGCCTTTCAAGCATGTCCCTTTCCTTAAGCTTTTTGAATGCAATTTTTTCGATTTTGGAAAGCTGGCCTTCCATACAATGGAAAAAAAGTGTCAGAGAACAAATTTGAAATCATAATGATTCAGAAGCAACCATTGTGTTCAATGTCATCCCCTCGTTTTTGTGTCGGAGCACGCAGTTGCGTTGTGGGACTTAGTTGTCAAACGATTCTTTTACTTTTGCAATTGTGGGAAAAAATGTTTTGTTTGGTTCCTCTATTTTTTTCAAGGGTTTTGTTGGGGTGTTGGTGATGCTCTCTTCTTTTCGTCCTCACGGATTGCAGAGGAACTTATTTTGCCTGATCCAAGGCATGCAGGTGATGGTACATATGGTATCATGACTGTGGAAAGTGGCCCCCGGTTGGATTCTGCCCGTTTGTTGTTAATATACTGGGCACCTGTTTGTGTGGGTTTTGTAAGTATAATTGATAAAGTAAAGCGGCTAATTGGGTTTTATGGCGTATATACCTTTAAGAGTCTCAGGAGAGACAACTAATGTTGCCGGAAGATCAACATAAAGGGCTGGCCCACAGGGATCAGTCAGGGGAAGAATCTGTGAAAGGAATAAATTCCGGCACGAAGAGCGGAGAAAAATGAAATACCAGAAACTCCAAATTTGGGTTGAGGGCCATCAGTTCTTCCCTAACGGCTGCTTCCCGGACACTGAATGGTTGAATCATATTGATGTTGGCCTTAGAATGCAGCATGGAGATGTCTGTGCGGAAGTATTAGAAAAACTACGGTAGTGCAAGGAAAGCCACACCTGTCAATCCAATTTGAACTCTTTTACTGCACACGAATGCCGCGGTCTGCAACAGGAGCCGGTGCCCAGCGTGGAGCCTGTCAAATGTACCACCAAGGCACACATCCGGGAAAACCTGCGGCGGCTCCGCAGGCTCCGAAGCATACGGGCACATTGGGTGGTGCCCGCCCGAGCACCCAGGGTCCCTCACATGGCACTTGAGCTCAGCCAGTATGTCAGCCGCATCACCCGGCTCCCCCAGGTCTATCTCAACCAGAGGGTTCAGTATCCCAGCCCTGGCCCTTGCCTCATTGGCCTGAGCAACCCTCCTCCCAATTCCAGTTCCAGTTCCAGAGAATCCAACCATAGCATGAACCTGTTCCATCCTCTCTGCAATTGGAGCCACATTCCCACCAACATCAACAACATCGACATCAACACCAACCGAATCCTCCTCCCCCCTCCCACAATCCCGCCGCGGCGCCGATCCCGTCGCCGAAGACGGCGACGGAACCACGGTAGGTGGAATGGGCGGCACCACGGAGGTGGCGCACCTGAAGTTCCACAGCGACGCGACGTAGTAGTGCACGAGCACGGACTGCACGTACCCCAAGTTGGCGCCGCGCCGCCTCGCCAGCTGCGCCCCCTCCCGTGCCGCGGGCGTCGCGTCCACCGGCGAGGGGAGCACGAGCTGCACGAGGAGGCGGGAGAGGCGGCCGCTGAGGACGGCGGAGCGGACGCGGGCGAGGTTGGCCGCGTGCGCGGGGTCGCAGGTGCACGGCGGGAACGGCAGCTCCAGCACCCCCGCCGTCGCGCTCGTCGTCGCCGAAGCGGTGCTCATCTGTTTTGTTGTCCTTTAGGGGAATGGCCCTCCTCGGATTTGGGACTTCCCAATGAACGAGAACCATAATGGTGGTTGAGCTCACCAGCGTTGAGGTTTCAATGAGGCTGATCGGGTGAGGTCGGAAGAGGAGAAGCCATTTCTGAGACTTTTTCTTGCTTGAAGGAAAAAGTGATTGCTTGGCACCTCTGCAGAGTTATTCCCAGGTTTGCGAAGGGTCCCGTCAACACACTTTGGAGGGTGGATTTCCCTAAGCTAGCTGCGAAACATCCCCGAAAACAAAGTTCTGATTATTTTTTCTTCTTCCCCTTCGTTTGGAACGGCACCATTTGCTCCTTGTCGTTTTTTCAATAACAGTCGCCTCAACAATGTCGGGACAAGGAGCAAGGTTTGCAATTGCAATTAAAGTGGGTGCCACGTCACTAACCACTGGCAAACACTACAACAACACATTATATTAGGAAATCCACACCATTGGTGGGTGGCACCAAATCAACTACCAGCAACAAGGTGCAGGCAGTAGACAAGGAAGTACATGCCGTGGCTGAACAGATGACAGAAAACGTCGCTGTGATGCTAAACAATCAACAAAAGCTAAATGAGCTGGAGGTCGCAGCTAGTGTGTATTAAGAAATTGTCCCCTTGCAAAATGAAGCACAGACACTCTTTGTATTAATATTATGGTAGTAAACGGAAATTCACCAACACAAACAAACACCAGTTAATGTTGCTACAACATTACACATGTTAATTTCACAGGCAATCTCGAGTCAAACGCGGCTGTTTTTATAAAGGAGGCACATGGAATAAAAACTCATATGAGGTGCAAAAACTGGAAGGTATACACAAAGTTCTGGATGTCCATTACAGTAACCTTATTCTAGCTCTGTTGTATTATAATACTGATAGTTGTTGCCATTCTCCTAGTTATTGCCATTGTTGTCATTATCCCCCTTGTACTCAAGTTTATCTGATCAAAGAATACTTGTATTTCTTGTATTTCGTCTCTAATTTCTCCCACAATCCCTGGCAGAATCAGTCAACACAAATGATTCGAAAACAGACCCAAGTAAGTTCTTATCTCCATGCATCATAAGCCAGATCCAGATTCAGGGTGTGAGACCGTGTGTGAGTTTTCCTGTCGAATCTCTGGATGGTTCCAGCTAGCAGCAGATCTGCAAGAACTGACAAAGATCTGAGCCTAGGCTTTTTGGCGACGATCCATGGGGCAAACGAAAACCCGCGAAGCACCTTCTAGAAGTTTTCCTTTTTCTTGGCACCATTAAAGGGCAGTGCTGCCCCTGCTCGATCAATCAATTTTTCTTTTCACTTTTCGCCACAAACAACCAGTTAACATAAAACCTTGATTAAAAGACAACCCCTTCAAAAGACGAAATAAAGGAGAGATGGCAGGGACGAGGGCACAGTTGTTCGTTATGCTGCGGAAGAACGTATGGCTTCAAAAGAGGCAGATCAGATCTACGGTATGTGAGTGCCTGTGCCCGGTTCTCGTCTCGTTCCTGGCTGCCGTTTACTTTCTAATGTTTGCTCGTGTTTCTGACATGACTTCCAATGAAGGTTTCCTTGGTTTTCCTTTTCTCCAGGTTCACTTTTTTTACCTGAAGTTATGGACTACCCTGTTGTACCTGTTGAGGATCTCGGCACTTCTACATCTTACCTCAGTTGCGCCGGATTTGGTTGTGTGATGGGAGTTGTTCCTGATGATAATGAAACAAGGCTCATTGGACAAAATGTTTACAGAAAACTTATGGAGGTACTACTATATTCTCCCCAGCTTTTTGTGCCTTATTCCAGCCAGAGTTCATTTTTCGTCTCTATGGACCTTATTTTTTTCCCCACCGTTGAGGAGTTTGATAAGTATAATGAGGACAATAACGGGACAGTTTTTGGCGGTAGGTTCTTGTTTTTGGAATTTTCTCAGTGGAAAATAGGGATTGTGTTTACCGATACTTTCACATACAATAACTATTCTATACGGTTCCCGTCTTCCGTTTTGCCTGCTGACACATCAACCTCCGATTCTGCAGCAAATCGTATATCTATTACTTGTATTCAATTACTTATTTTGCCTCCTTTTGCAGCCTTTAATTCCATGTATAATTACCTCTATAATGCCACGTTGTATGACTCTTCCGGTTACTTGCTGATGCAGTATACACTTGAACAGACACTTCTGGAACGACAATTCAACTTGAGTTCACAAACTGGACAGCTTTTGGGTTACTCTATTCTCACCAAGTTACTCCCTAGTAATGAGCCGTTCATGGTAATTTTTGTTCACTTTCACTTCCTTTAATTTGTTGAAAGGATATTATGTCGTTATTACCAGCAATTATTCCCTCCTTTTTCTTACTTGCATTTATTCCCCTTGTTGTCTTTGCTCTAACTCACCTGGTATTGGTCTTTTCTACCATGATCTTCATTTATTTTTTAAGATTGGCGAAAAATCTTCCAAAGTCCGTGACTACCTTCGTATGATGGGCCTGAAACTTCATGTAAGAGTTATTTAATTCCTGCACTTGACAAAAAGGGAGTAGGTGTACTGGCTGAGCTGGAGCATCTCTCTTGGCACCCTTCTGTTACTCTCTGCGTTTATCATGGCTGTTGTTGGAATTGCTTCTGGAATGTTCAAATACAGGTATGGGTACCCGGTACAAAAACAATAAAGGAATTCCTAAGCACCCTGCAGTTCTTGGATCCTTGTCTTACTGCTCTTCCTAGAATTCGCTTGTAGCATCCTTACATTTTGCTTCATGGCACAGGCTTTTTTGAACAACAAATCGTACCTGATTTTGAAAGTGAATTCCTTCCCACCTTTCTTAGTGTTGCAATAGCTGTTGGTATTGTGTGGATTTATCTGATAGGCGGCCTGATGGCCTATATTCCAGTTAACCGGGGGTTATACATTCTCCTCAGTTTGATAGCTCCTGTTGATTTTTACCTTGGTAGGTCCTTTCATTTTTTTCTGTTAACAAACAGTGCAGGTCTCTATCAAATACTTTTGGTATTCCTCCCTGGTTTTGTTATTTTGTTCGTCTGACCTGTATCTCCAAGTGTGAAATAGAAAAAACTGGGTACTCGTTCTTTCTCCTTCATTGCAATTTCACCTCCTTTCAGTATGACTTTTTCAGTTGCCCAGACTGCCCCACCTGATCGTTTATCTTTTTCCGTTCTTTTGGCCATGACTTTCATTGATACTCTTCTTTACATGGTTATTATCACTCTTTATGAATATTTATCCTTAAAAAAAAAAGGTTCTTGCTTGGTACCTTAACGAAGTGAATCCTGGAGAATACGGCATACCAAAACCCTACTACTTTCCATTCATGAAGTCATATTGGTTGCCCAAAAAGCAAAACGCAATGCCTACTCTTTTTGGTAAGATTAATTGCTTGTACTTCCATCTTATACTTAGTGAAGATTCTGGAGCGGAGATGGCACAAGAGCCTAATGACGAATCTGCATCTGCCTTTGAACCTTGCTCAACACTTGTGGATACCTGTCAGGTAGTGTAAAAACATTGAGTAGGAGTCTGAAGTATGTGTAAGGGGGTTCATCTGCAATTCTTGAGCAAAACATTCCCTTCTACAAGCTCTACAGAACCTGTACGTGCTGTGAAGGGTATTACAGCTTCTTTGTTCCCAGGTTTGGGATTTTTCTTTAAAGAGGATACTGAAACTGCACAGGTCAAATTTTCTGTTTATTGGGACATAATGGAGCTGGAAAAACAACGGCACTGTCAATGCTCACAGGCTTACTTCCACCGACATCTGGGGTGGGCCTTTCTTTTAACTCTTATGAATTGTTTACAACAACATAGGATGCCATCATTCAAGGTTTCCATATAACATCTGCAATTGATAAGATTCGTGAGATAATTGGAGTATGCCCACAGGTTAATTCTAAGGGGAAAAACATAAAATACCAACAACTGCCTCAAGCACGACTTACTTTATGAAAATCTCACTGCACGAGAACATTTGACTCTATTTGGGACACTGAAAGGCATCCCAACATCACATATGGACATTGCAGTAGTTCCCCGAATACTTCCTGCCACTTAAAGTCCACAGGTATCTGAAATGTTGGAAGCAGTTGACTTGCAGACTCCCCCAAAGCAGGCTGTAAAAACCTTCAGTGGGGGAATGAAACGCAAGTTATCACTGGCTATTGCACTCATTGGAGACCCAAAAGGTGCAGTTTTTTTCCCGCGTAACTTAGACTAACGCCAACAGTTGTATTTCTCGATGAGCCAAGCAGGTATGCACTCACATTTGTTTACGCTGTTTACCCCGACTAGTGGTGTGGACACACTTTCCCGGAGTAAAATATGGAACCTACTGAAGACTACTAAAGAAAATAAGACTATTATTCTGACCACGCATAGCATGGAAGGTTCCACTTTTCCTTCTCCCTTCCAACTCTTAAGAGAACATCAGAAGCTGATTTTCTGAGTGACAGAATCTACATTATGGTTAATGGGAAGGTTTTACGGAAATTTGTATACTTTTTCTTATCAGATTACAGTTCCAGTGTGGAGGGACTCCGCAGTTCTTGAAGCAAAGGCACTTCCCAAAATTATGATATTATTCACTTATAAGACAAAAGATATGGCACTGGTTATTATCTTCATGTCAGCAAAGCGAATTCATGTGTGACATCTGATGTATTGAATGTCATTTCCAAATTTATATCCGAGCCAAGACTTTGCAATGATACTCACAACAACTTTGATGTACTACTTCCTCAGGCAGAAACCCATCACTTTGGACCTCTTTTCAAGGTGGCTTCTTTCTCTTCTCCATTTTACTTACTTGATCCAGCAATTAGATGCATTAAAACAAGAGTTACATATAGAAAACTATGGCCTTTCCAACACTTCACTGGAAGATGTCTTCCTCCGGATTGCCAATAAGTCCACAGACGCAGTTGAACTCAGAGAAGAAGATGCTATTCCGGCCAAAATGGGAGTTCAAATACTAGACGGTCCTGAGGAAGAAATTCCGTTGATGGAAGAGGAAGTTGACTCCCCTATTTATAACCTTCCATGCTCTTAGTTCGAATTTCAGATGACGGAGAAGCCTGCAAATTTCTTTGACCAATTTTGCGCTATTTCTAAACAAAGGTTTCTTCTCAATCGGGTAAGTCTATCCAAAAGACTGACAAACTTACAAACTTACAAACCATTTATCACAGCGCAATTGGAAACAACTCCTATTCTCTATTCTTTCACCAGCGTTCTTCGTGTTAATAGTTTTAATTCCACTGGAGGTATCGTGTTTCTAATTAATAGAAATACTCATGTACCATCCAGTTCACAGTATATGCCATGCCTCAAGCCAATGCGGAAGACCATAAAATTTCCATTTCTGAGTTTACTCCATTGGAAATTCCCTATCTGGTGTCTCCAGGTTTCTCCCCCTTTTTCATTGTTTTGGTTAAGTTGTTAAAATAGGATGCAACCTGGAGGATGTGGCCCATTTCTTCAATGCTTCTCATTCGGCCGGCATCGATGCCAACTTCACACTCATGCCCGATCTGTACTTGCTGGAAAACTATACGATGGAAAAACAAGGCTTCATTCTTGCCTTGGTTTTTAATAGTTTTAGCATCCAGGATTTATCTTTCAATGTCACAGTAATTTTTCCTGCAAAACAAAGTACACAATATCTTAACACCCTTTAGTTGATATACAATCAAAGCGAACCAAGCTCACCTGTTGCATCACTCAATTTCTTCTCAAATTCTTTGGCTTCAGCTCTTAATTTAGATTACTACCTGACGAGTAGTAGTTACCCTCTGCCTAGTGCGACATTGGGTATTTATTGATATTCCTACATTTTAACTAACTATTTTTTGTCAGACTTTACAGCATCAATCTCAACTTATGTCTACTTCATGTTTTTACTAGGATTGATGGTTGTGAGTGCCCTGGGTGCTAAACACCTTGTTTTTCAGCGTGAAACCATGATACGGTCGCAGCTGTATTTATCAGGACTCAGGTTGACCCTTTTCTGAGGGAATGAGTTTGTAATCTCTATGAAGGATTTCAGTATATATTATTACTAACTGGGCTGCTGACATCATTATTCTGCTCCCTGGGCTCTCCATTGTTTGGTGCATTTTTTGGGCCTTTCAGGTTTCCTACTTTTTCACCCTTCCATGGTGAGTTTAATTAGGTTCCTGGTTTGACCGGCGTTTTGTTCATCCCCTTCATGTTACTCTGCCTCTTATTCGTAATTTCTTTGGTTATTATGAACCACGCTGTCTCGAATTTCTTCTCGAAGTCCGAGTTTTGCATAAGTAGGACTGAGTTCTTTTCTTGAGATTGACATAAAGTAGAGTGGATTGTTCTAATCAACTACGGGGTTACTCTTATTCCAATTCTTATCCTGTAAGCCTATTTTCCCTTTGTGCAGAGCTCAACCTTTCCAAAAGCTCTTTGCTTCTGCTATTACAAGAATTTGGACAAGTAGGAAGGGTGATCTTTGAAATCTCTCCATATATTGCCAATTGCCTCCCTTCTTCCGCGTTTATTGCTGGAATGAGGTACCTCTCCAGTGCCCACAGCCACCCCATAAGGTGGCGATAAGGCTGTCTCACTCCTACATTAGCTACCTTGCTTCCTTGGCGAATTCCCTGAAGGAACCCTCAATTTCTGATGCATTTACATGGGACAGCCATTTTCCATTAAGTTTGTTGGCGATATCACTGGAAACTTTTCTAATTGGGAGTGCCGTGGTCATTTATGAATATTTGTCACAAAGAATAAATACATCAAAGAAGTCCTCCACGTAAGCTTCCTCACAGGATCAATGTGTCGTTCATGCTTTGTTCAGCGATCTTATGAGTGACGACTCACATGAAGATTCTGATGTACACCAAGAACGACTGAGAGTTGAATCGATACAAAGTTGACAAATGAATATCTTTTTCGCATTATCTAATAGTTGAACAGCTGAAAATGACATCCTTGTGGTTAATAAGGTGTCTAAAGTGTATGGTACAAATGCTGTTGTGAAGAACACTTCGTTTGGCATTGCTGCCGAAGAGTGCTTTGGACTACTAGGGTTTCCTTTTTCTATCTCTCCTTCTCTTCTGACTTTACATTACAGCCCAAATGGTGCCGGTAAAACGACGCTGATTAGTATGATCACTGGTGATCAACCTGTTTCTTCTGGAAGAATACAAATACAGAATCAACTTGTCAGAGGATTGAAGGAATCAATTTATTCCCACCAACCTTTGGGAAGATGCTTGCAGGCGAACTCCATAATTGACTACCTCACAGGGTTGGTCGCATTCTTTTGACCGTTTTTCTTAACACTCGCAGCCGTGAGCATCTTGAATTATTTTATAGAATTAGGCATCACTCCCCAAAGTACATCAGAGAAATGGTAGTCAACCGAGTCATTAAAGATCTAGGTTCTGACCCTCGCTTCCCTTATTCTAATAACGTCCTTGGTAGATTTGGTTGAAGTTGCTGATAGGATTGCCAAAGTATACAGTGGTGGAAATTGGCGAAAGGTATTTTGTATTCCCATCTTTACCTGTAACATGTATTTTTTAAAATAGTTGTGTGTTGCCATTGCTACCCTTCCGGGAAATAAGTATTTTCCCCTTTCTGAGACACTTTTGTTGACGCCTCAAAAAGAATTCTCTTCCTGGATGAACCAAGTACTGGAATGGATCCTATAACTCGCAGGGCATTATGGCACGTCATACAGCGAGTAATTTTTGGTTGAATGCCCTTCAATAGTTACTGTTCACAGGAAAGAGAACAACACGAACGAGCAGTAGTTCTAACAACTCACTCCATGGAGGTATCTGTCAACTTGCATTCACTTCACTATCTCATTGGGAATAGGAGGCGGAAAACTTGTGCACGAAATTGGCTATAATAGTCAAAGGTGCCCAAAACGGAACCAAAGCCTTGGTAACATAAAATCTCACATAATCCAGGTGAGCTGCAATGCTTTGGATCTGTGCAACATCTCAAAGAAAAGTTCAATGGCGGTTACCGGCTTTCTGTTCAGCTTGCTCCAGATACCTCTGTAGAGACCTTCACTGGGTTTGAACAAAAAAAACCAGATAACATCCTAACACAATGCAGAACTATGGAACACCTTTTCCCTGGAGCACAAGTTGTTAGCCAGTTCCTGGACCGCCGGGTCTATTCCATTGGAGGACCGACCTTCACTCTCGCAATAGCTTTCCAAGAGTTGGAAGGGGCCAAGGAAAGAGGAGGTGGGTTCGTTACTGCTATTACCAGTCAACTAATACTTTCATCACCAAGTGCTTGTTGATTACGCACTCTACCAAACGTCACTTGGGGAAGTCTTCCTGCAACTAGCATCTAAACAAGAACAAGACCAAGTTTCAGGGCACTGCACTTGTATGCACCCAATTTCTTTAGAGTTTACCCACAGTACCCAGGAAATCGGAACTATGGAAAAAAAATCAAATTCTCTACTGCTAAATTGTATACCATTGTATTAAATTGCAGTGTAACCATCAGAGCAATATCCCTCTTTGGGGAAAAGCTTGATCGACCACATGACTCCATCCTATAGGTTTTTGTGAGTAATAATCAAAATAAACGTATGGTTTGGGTTTGATTTGGTTTAATTATTACGAAATGGGAATTTACCTTGAGGAGGTATGGGAAGCTCTTCCAGAATGAAAGGTTGGGAATAAGTTCAATGCCGGTCTTGTTCTGGAATTTCCAGTTGTAGACAGCACCAGCACCAAGGTAAATTCCAACACAGCAAATGGCACTAGTATTATATATTATATTGTGTAAGTAAAAACCAAAAAAGAACTAAAGGCACACATGATGATGAAAATCCAGCCGATATCAATGCCACCAGAGCTGCCGGGTGTGGTTGGGCAAGCATATTTGGATACAAATGTTCTTGGGTACAGGGAATGAGCTTTGCGGGAAACTCGGGTACTGTTTAGATACATACAGTCCATAAACACAAGAAGCGGTCTCAGCGGCGTATGTGAAGGTTCCGGCAATAGATTGATTGCATTGCAACTCGATAACTGTTTTGCGTCCAGCAGCGGAGCACATAGTACCGTTGCTGTAAGTCACTGTAAGACCATTGCTTGGATCGGTGGCTAGTGTTGTCTCATTAGCCGCACAATCAGGGAGGAGAAATTGATACTTCTGTCAGTGAAGGCTTGATTCTTGCCCTCTCCACAACCATACAACTTGCTGTTGCTGGCCCTCTGGCACACAGCTTGAGCAGGGGTACATACTGTGGTATGTGTAAGACCACAGAAGTTGACAAAGAACCTAAGGTAAAAAAAAAAAGTACAAGTCAGTGCTCTCTTTGGTTTTCTGTAAAAAATTGGTATCACTCGCGTACTCGTTATTCTTTGAGTCCTTGATATACCAGTCGGATTGTCTAATAAGAAAATAAGGCCCTCATAATTTCTACATTTCGGAAAAAAAGAAATTACGTACGATGCGGTGCGGTACAATGGTGACAGGTCATAATACATCCCAGTAGACGATGTATACGTGCATGGCTACAAAATATAAAAAAAAACAAAAAAAAAACAAAAAAAAAAGGGGAAAAAAAGTGACCGAGTCAGTATCCCCAACGAAACTAAAAGAAAAGATTGTGGAAACTCACGTAGTCCTGAGCGGCAACAATAGCAACAAGCGCACAAACAACAGCAACAAGGCGCATCACCATCGGTACGATTTTTTTCTTTTTAAAAGAAACTTTTCGTTTCACTTTTCGGTTTTTTTTTTTATCTCTTGGGATTGACCGTAGAGTTGTTTTGGGGTGTGATCATCAATTATTTCATTTTCTTTCCTTTGTTGTTGCCATGTTACTTGTGTTGGGGTCAGTGCAGTGAGTATGAACCTGCTCCTATGAATCCACCTAGTGTTAAATCATCTCAGGGAAGGAAGAACAATGCTGATGTGTCATACACCCCAGGTGATGATGTGTCTGGGGGAGGCATTTCGGTCCACGTGTTGGTCACTGTGTTGAACACTGATGCCTCTGTTCTGCTGACCACAAATAGCAGCTTGTCATCCACTGCAACGACGGACTGCCGGTGTGAAACCTTGGACTTGTGGGCGTTGGTTGGTGGCAGTGAGTGCCAAGTGCCGGCTCTGGGATCGTAGCATGATGCCCCCTGGTTGCCGGATACGAACAGCCTTCCCTGAATCCACGCACATGCGGGCCAGGGATAAGAATGTGGAAGCTGTGGTAATTCAAGCCAACAGTCAGAGTTCTCATCGTAAACCTCGGCAGATTGGGGTGTGGTGGATCCGGCGATGGCATATATTTGCCGGGTCTGGTTGTTCCTGGCGAGTGAGTGAGCAACCCGGTGGCAGTGCATTGGTTTGGCTTTGATCCATTCCATTGGGTTGTTTGGGGTCCACTTGAGTATTTCGCACTCTGCAAGTTGTTGAACTTCTCCTGGTGACCAGATTTTTGTGGACTGAACTCCACCAGACACGAACAGGTTCCCGTCGATCACTGCAGAGGCGTGGTTCAGCCGCGGGAAGTGCATGTCAGGTATGTAGGTCCACTTGAGCAAGTCTGCGGAATTATGCGAGGGTAAGATCAACATTTCAGCTGTGGAGAGGACTGTGCAAAGTTGCACGGATTTCCAAAGAACCCCGCCTGTGACAATCATCGCTGTCTGTTGTGCATACTGATTGAAAACCATGGCAGCGTTTGGGGTAAAACGCTCACCCATCATTGGTTCTGTGCGATTCCACGTGTTATCCATGATATTGTAGAACATAGCATACTGAGTACTTCCCTCAGGTATAACATGTAGAACAAATAAGCAGTTTTTGGAATGGGTGGAAGCAAAATTATGGAATGAAGCAGAGCCCAGACTTAATGGAGAAGCTGGAGGAGGTACCACCCACCGCATAGTATCCACATCAAAAGATTGGAGATACGGGATAGACTCATAAGTGCTGAACAAGAAAATCTCCCCTGGAACCCAGCCACGTCAAAACCACAAATCAAAGTTGAGAACCACAACGACATCAGCGCACATCATCACATCATCATGGCCAACTCATGAATCAAAAGTAGTAACATACACGCAAACACACTTGGGCGTAGATACGACAATATGTGCATCAAAACGTCACGTGGAACCATCGACAGCCGGCAATAATAGCCGCCGCTGACGTCGCACCCATAATCCACATCACCCGCCTGCTCCTCTCCGTCATCAGGAGCACGAACAGAGCGACAGCCAGCGCGGGCGCTGCGCGTACTCCCCAGGGACAGCGACGCGCCCCACACAACCGTCACAAGCACGTCCCTCAGTCTATTGGTACTACCCATTGACGTGCACGTGTCCATTTCGAAACGGTTGGAATCAGGGTTTTTTCAGAGAAAATGAAATCGACTGATTAATTAATAACTATTCGCTGAGCAACAACGAGGAGGAGAACATGGCTGCGATGGAGGCGTTCAAGCACGACCGCAAGGCATTTGTGTATGAGGGCAGGACCATATATGAGTGGGACCAGTCCACTGACGAAGTGCGTGTGATTTGCCTTTTTTTTTTTAATTTCTGTTATTGGTGCGTGGTGTCGTCGTCGATGTTGTTGTTGTTCTGTTAGTCTCTCTCTCGGCATTCATTTGACACAACAGCACAGGTAAACATATACACCACTCCGCCCCCAGGAGTAAAGGCCCGCGACATCGCGTGCACCATCGACGTCGACAAGGTCCGGCTTGGGCTCAAGACGGCGCCACCGCTGCTCAACGACGAGAAGCTGCACGCGCCAATCAAGAAGAGTGACAGCTTCTGGACCTGGGAGGACGGCGTGGTGCACATCACACTGACGAAGCAGCGGAAGAACGAGGTGTGGCCCAGCGTGTTTGTGAGGCACGGGCAGCTCAACCCGGTGGAGCAGGAGGAGGCCAGGAAGAGGATCCTGCTGGAGAGGTTCCAGGAGGAGCACCCCGGGTTGGACTTTAGTGGTGCCCAGATGACCGGCAATGTCCCTGACCCAAGCACTTTCCTCACTGACTTGGACAACAACCACTAGTTACATTTGGAGTGCCACTACAAAAAAGAATAGATCAATGTTGTGCCTATGTGGAAATGCCACAAAAATTTAAATTTAAAAATTTAAAAAAACTGGGTGTTGGGTGCTTTTAAGCGTTTGTATTCCTCCCGTCCTGTATGGTTTTTTGATTATGGGAGTGGGGCTGACCACACGAGGCGGCAGTGCAGTGCCTGGGCAATCAGGAGGGCACCCAACTTGGCGGCGGAGCAAGCCCCACCACCAAGAGGACACCCCCAAGCGACCCCACGAAAAATAAGTTAATATCGATGCTACCCAATGGGCAGCTTTCAGATATTAAGCTGAAAAGAACAGATACTACACTTGATCTTAGCCAAAAGGCCGAGAAGGTATGAATTCCTTCTCCGACTCCCGGTCGTATAAAAAGAACGAGAATGCCCGGGGCGCTTATGGGAGGGACGGAAAAACCAAACGAAGGGAAAAGAAAATTCTATCCAACAATTTTCTTTTGTTTTCAGGATACAATTGATAGTGGTACTGTGGGTTATGTTCTGGTTTTATGGAGGGAGGTGCCAATCAATGGGTTTCTCGCCAAGGGACTCCAGTATTTCATTGGTTTTGACAAAGTGGTTGCAGTTCATGAACTTGGTTCCACACTGTGGAGAAGGGTGGTTGGCCACAAGTATATGGTTGGCCTGTTTGTTAATACGGGCTCCTTTCTTCTTGGCAAAGGCTCCCCAGAGAAGATATATCTGGAATAACTTTGGTGAGTACTCCGGAAATGTGCGGAGGCTGATATTCTTACCACATTTTTCTTTCTCTCATTGAGAACTTGAACAACTTCATCAGTAAATGTGCTCCACTCACTGTCCTTGTGTGAGTTTGCTTGCCCTTTCTCCACGGTCAAAGTGGCATTAATCATGAATACCCCTAATTGAAATGTGAGCAAAAGCAGCTCTGCAGAGATGGAAGTTAATTTTACCTTGCCGGGCCCAGGATTCCAGGCAACCGTGATTTGGAGCGCGGAACGTAGGAATTGACCGTTTCAATTCTTCATACATGCGTTTCAGAGATGGCGGAACAGCAACCCCACGTTTGACAGAGAAGCAAAGACCATGGGCCTGTCCTGAATATCCTTAGGTTACTGAAACTAAAAAAACCATTTTACCGGCGTTGATATAGGGATCCTGGCCAATAATTACAACTCTAACTTGGTCAAATGGAGTAAATTCGAATGCATTCCACACATCCTTTGCTGGAGGAAATATCTGACAGTGGTTAGTATGAGAACTTGAGAGAATTAGTGCAGTTCGTACCACTTTTGACTGTCTCTCCTTCTGAACGAACTTCATTAATTCATAAAAATATTCTTTCCTAAAGGAGCCGTCAAGAACATCACGCCATGTGCTGCTTTTCGGGAAATGGTCGAAATCGGTCCCAGCAAGCTTGACTTCTAGTGCTGGGACCGAATTCAACTTATTTCCGAAAACAGGTGACGCGGCCGCACTGGTTGCAACAGCAGGCGTACCACTGCACCCTTCGGCGCCCTCCTCTGGCTCTGAGTCATCCGATTTTTCACTAGAGTCATTATCAGCAGTGGTAGTAGCTACTACCACAGGTGGGCCAGCAGATTTCTTTATTACCAGGACAGTATTTGCTTCCACTGGGCCGCCCTTGGTGTTTCTCGGCCTCTTGGACCTTGGCGCAACAGGCTGATCATCATTGGAGCTGCCCTCCCTTTCTTCATTATCACTTGTTCCAACATTCCCACTGCTACTAGTAGTGCACGTACTTGCGCTAGTTCTGGTACTATATTGGGTTTTTTTTTTTGTTAGTGATGATGAGCTCTATTACAGTTTGTATTAGGAAGAAAAAGGGAGCACCAACCAGTTCGAAGAAGCACTTGAATCAGTACAGGACCTTGGAGTGTCCTTCGCAGAATCAGCCGACGAAGGCGAAGGGGCGTCATCGAGAATCTTTCTCGCGTCGTTTTCGAGGAGCCTTGTGACCAGCTCGGCCTTGAGCCCGCCCACTTTCAGTTTCCTCTCCCTGAGCCGGTCTCGTAGTTCCAGCAGAGTCATTTTCTCCAACTCTGCCCTCGTGAACTATTTCATTAAAGTTAAGAGTGCAGTTCCTTTGGCTATTTCGCAGTTGGGGGGAAGGGAAAAAAAAAAAAGGTCGGGTGGTGTTTATTTGTTGTAAAATACAAATAACTTTATAGATACAACTGGACCATCAGTTAAAACACGCGATATATATAAACAACAAAAAAAAGTGGTGTCGCTTCACCTTGTCGCCCATTCTCCGCCTGGTCTTTTTTTTCGCTTTTATTTATTTTTCTTTTGAAAAAAAATTCAGTGAAGCGTCGGTTCGATCGAGCGATCTGAGTGAGAACAGTTACGGGAGATTGTCAGCAGGTTGGTTCGCACGAGAAATATCAGCAGCAGGAGCATCAAACATGAAGAGGGAGGCTTGGGCAATCACGTGGTCGTCAGGGTTTATGTCAAGGTAATGTGCAATGGCTTCACTGATCTTGCTTCTTCCCTCCTTATCCATGTTTTCATTTGGTGCGGAATTGTTGTTGTTGCCGGTGTAGAGGAGAGTGTCAATTGGTTCGTAGGCTGAAATTAGCTTCCTGGTGCCTTGTGTCATCCTGTGTGTTTGTTAAGGAAGGCTTCACACCAGTGTGTAATGGGGGGAGATGCTATTGTTGTTGTGTTAAGCTCATACAATGCGGACAATCCGAGGAATTCATGGACAAGAACAGGCTCATTTACGCCGCGAACCTGGGTTGGATAAGTGCGTAGTGAGAAACAGCAAGAATAGACACCTTAATATGGCCAAGTGCTCTCCATGAGAAAGTGTTGCTCCCTTTAGTAGCATCCCGGACACTGTTGGTAACAAGGACATATGTTCCAAGCTCTTTGTTGAGATGTTCCAATCGGCTGGCCAAATTCACAGTATTTCCTGCACAAGAAAATGATGATTGAGAGATGAGAAAAGCTAAACTAAGCGCACCCAACACAGTGTAGTTCAACCGGTGAGTTGACCTTGGGATTAATAAGAAAGAAAAAAGCAAGAAATGAGATTCCCACCCAACATTGCCTGCTTGAACTTCGCCGGAATGCAGCTGGTCAATTCATGAGAATAGAGGAATAAAGCTAATTTGCGCACACCCCGATTCGAATTCTCATTATCGGATAGGACTTGGCCTTGAAGATCATGTTTAGTTTGGAAAGAGAGTTCAAAATATCCGCAACGGCTCGGCACGCGTGAACCTCAGAGTTGTGGTCAATCACTGGGCTCCCCCACAATGCCTTTGGTTTTTTTGGGTTCAATCAGGAGAGAGATATCATGAAAGGGAGGGAGAGAATAAAGATCATTCCGAAGACTCACCATGATCGTGCCTCCGATATACTGGTTTCATGTCAGAACATTGGGGAAAAAAAGAGAAAAGGAAGGGAGTGTGCACAAACTTTGTCAATACACCCGTTGTTCTCTGTGATGATCGTGGAAAAAGTCTCGAACATCGTCGAAAGCATTTCAATGATGATTTGTGCACCCTGTTGTTCCATGTGCCGAGTCTGGTGGAAACGTGAGTAACTCGGAGTGAGGGAGAGGTGAAGTCACATACAAATTCGGCAATATCAAGAAACATCACAGTGCAATGCATCTTGCTCACTCCAACAACAGCTTTCAAGTTGTTCTTGCAGAGATATCTGAAAACCACCCCCAGTTCCCATCAACGAGCGAAGGTGTGGGGTTAGAAGAGAGGGTGCGTTTACCTCACGACCTCGCTTGGAACGTACCTGAAATATAAGTTATTTCCTTGCACAATGCAAAATTAACACATACCGACTAAATGAGTCAAGTGCAGATTGCATTTTCATCACCTCTGAGTTCAACTGCATAAAAACATTAAGATCAGGAAGCGAGAAGGGGTACATACTGAATCAACTTCCTTCAAAACACTCTTCTGCAAAAGAGTTGAACTTCCACTTCTTCATTTATCGCAATGGGATGAGTTGATAATAGGAAAGGAGAGGACACACTTAGTGATTTGTCCACGTGAAACACTTTG
Organism: Pelomyxa schiedti; assembly: GCA_020536535.1. Classification (NCBI taxonomy): domain Eukaryota; phylum Evosea; order Pelobiontida; family Pelomyxidae; genus Pelomyxa; species Pelomyxa schiedti. The sequence continues at coordinate 18,523 of JAHLWZ010000914.1, read as the reverse complement.
GAGTTTCTTGACGACATCACCCAGTGATCTAACCAAAGCAAGGGACAGTGCAACACTGATGGCAATAGCCACTGCACCAATGCACAATTCTATCGACAATACGACCCAAACAGACGTGTGGGAATGTTTGTTTGCCCGTCTTTGCTCTTCATTGATTTTCGCCAGGAAATCCTGCCATCCTTCTTGTCAATTGTGTGAAACTGGATCGGGGAGATGACTTACATCTTCAGGAGTGACAAGAAAGAGCCACAGAACAAGACCTCCCGTTGCTCTGATAGGAACAATGTCTGTGTAGACGATACTTCCATCAATTGTCATCGTGGAGTGACTCTCACGAAATCCAGATGTGTTCAGCCACTATTACCAGTTGAGAGAGTTCAATGGAAATGAGAGCGGCACGCACCTCTGCCGTGACTTCTCTGATTGCTGAAAGAGAGCAATTTGGAGCGTAGACATCCTCCTCAGTTGATATTGGAACACCAATGGTTCCCGCAAGTATCTTCAAGCTCTTGTCTTCAGCCAAGAAAGCCAATCCATTTGTGGTCAAGTTGAAGTTGATGAAAAAACCCCGTTGTAGCCAATCCAGAGTGATTGCAACCTGTAATACAACGGGAATGGATAGCACAGGTCTTACTGTATAGGCAATGACTCTGCCGTCACGTGCATTGGCTGACAGGTACACAGGGGTCCATGAACCGTTCCATGCTGTGAGTCCAACGCTCCTTAAGGAAGCACAAAATTAGAAATCCGAAAATCGAAGTTGAGAGTGATTGATACCACCAGTCTCTGCTTGTAAGGTTGTAATTGGTGATTGTCATCACCCTTTGCATGTTGAACACTGTCCCGGAGCTCAGAAAAAGTGTTAAATTTGAACTTAGGTTCCCATCATAGTATCCCCAACATAAGTCCGCTCTGTCCGCATAAAGGTGTTCCCCTTCACTATTCACCCACGCTGCTAGCTGCATGCAAGTGGAATTAATGCCAAAAATAAAATAGTTTGTTCAATCTATTTTGTAATAGTAACTCATGTATGTGAGACGAAAAACAAACCAAAAAAACGAAAGATAAGACTTAACTTGACACGTACCACGTTGTTGACAGGGAACAATGACACAGTAGCACGCAACACAAGTTGGAACGCAGTCGAGTCGTTGTACAGTGGAACTGGTGATGTGTATGCGGATTCTGGGATGGAGTGCCTCACAATATCTGCAATTGTCGGAGGAATCATCAACTGAGCAGCTACTGCATCCACGCTCTTCCCAACCAGAAGTGATCGGTACACATCAATTTGCTGTGAAAAAGGTTAGAAGAACATCAGACGGAGACGCGGGGTGTTAGTGACACTAGAGATGCACTCATCGAATAGGGAAGGATTATTACGTGGGTCAAGCTTCCGTGGCACGTTGTTGTGACAGAATCCAGTGTGAGAGACCACAGAGTACTCATTGGTACCAAGCAGCAACCAACAATAGCCAAAATGACAATAAATGCTGTCAAGGGAACCAAGAACATCAAAGAGCACAGGTTGCTGGTTGAATTTCAGGGTAAAAGGGAAAAAAAAAAAAAAAAAACTCAAGAATCATTAACCAAGCAAAGACACCATCTATCATCTACCTCTGGTTCTTTCGGAACGAAACATCCATCGGCATGCCAATTCCGCGCAAATGGCACTCGACATGGGTGCCTCCACCGCACGACATCACGCTGGTCGCTGTCGTTGCGTTTGAGGAGCGGCTGCACCCCGACCGCTTCGAACACTCATTCTGAGGCTGTTGCCTGCCATTTCCACCACCATCCACGGAACCATCAACACCACTACTGATGATGCTGGTGGGGTGGGTATCACTCACCTTGTTGTTGTTGTGTGGTCCAAACAGAAGCTTCTTCATGGGAAAAATTTGTGTGGTCGGGTCTATGTGTGTTGGCTTTTCAAGTTGGGCGAAAGAGTTGGTGTGCTGGCCTGATTGGTCCCGTGGATCTTCTGAAATGTTGTTAGATTTCTCCTTCGCGTTGAGGAAGTGCAGATTCGCACAAACAAAAAGGGTATGTAATTCTCATCAAAGGTACACAGTCAGTGATGTTGGTGGTTCTTGTCATCAAACATGAAGAGGGAGGCTTGGGCAATCACGTGGTCGTCGGGGTTGTTGTCAAGGTAATGTGAAATGGCTTCACTGATCATTCTCATTCTTCTTCCGTCCTTGTCCATTTTCGCTTGTTCCGTTGTGGAATTGTTGCCGGTTTTATTGTTGCTGTTGCCGTTGTTGGTGATGTCCCCGGTATAAAGGAGAGTGTCAATTGGTTGGTACGCTGAAAGGAGGTTCCGAGTGCCTTGTGTCATCCTGTGTGTTTGTTGGTTCTTGTGTGTGTCTGTTGCTTTTTTCATTCTAGTTATGTGTTGTTATTCACATACAATGCGGACAATCCAAAGAATTCATGGACAAGAACAGGCTCATTTACCCCGCGAACCTGGGCTGCATTAGTGCGGGCTAAAAGCGAAAGCGAGGGAATACCTGGATGTGACCAAGTGCTCTCCATGAGAAAGTGTTGCTCCCTTTAGCAGCATCCCGGACACTGTTGGTAACAAGGACAGACGTTCCAAGCTCTTTGTTGAGATGTTCCAATCGGCTGGCCAAATTCACTGTATTTCCTGCACAAGAAAAATGGTGTGATTGAGACACGCGAAAACCAGAAAGAACAGTAATACCCAGCACAGTGTAGTTCAACCGGTGAGTTGACCTTTTGAAATCTAAGTAAGATAAAGGGATTTGGAAGACCCATACCCAACATTGCCTGCTTGAACTTCGCCGGAATTCACCTTGTACATTGTGAGTTCAAAAAGAAATGCAGTTTGACACACCCCAATTCGAATTCGCATCGTCGGGTAGGACTTGGCTCTGAAAATCATATTCAACTTGGAAAGAGAGGCCAAAATGCCGGAAACGGCTTGACATGCGTGAACCTCAGAGTTGTGGTCGATAACTGGGCACCCCCACAATGCCTTTGTTTTTTTTTTGGGTTCAATCAGGGGAGATATAAAAGATCATTCTGAAGACTCACCATGATCGTGCCTCCGATATACTGGTTTCATGTCAGAACATTGGGGAAAAAAAGAGAAGTGTGCAGGAAACCTTGTCAATGCACCCGTTGTTCTCTGTGATGATCGTGGAAAAAGACTCGAACATCGTCGAAAGCATTTCAATCATGATTTGTGCACCCTGTTGTTCCATGTGCCGAGTCTGTGGAAACGTGAGCAACTCAGAAATGTCAGGGTGAGTGAGGTGAAGTCACATACAAATTCGGCAACATCCAGAAACATCACAGTGCAGTGCATCTTGCTCACTCCAACAACAGCTTTCAAGTTATTCTTACACAAGTATCTGCACACCACCATCAATGATCGAAGATAGTATGTGCGTGTGTTTACCTCACGACCTCGCTTGGAACGTACCTGAATCAGAAGTTATTCGTTTATGCAATGACAGAGCTACTTACTGGCTGAATGAGTCAAGTGCAGATTGCATTTTCATCACCTCTGAGTTCAACTGAATAACAACAGAATAAGGAGTTATTGTCAGATAGGGAGCCCAGGGCACATACTGAATCGACTTCCTTCAGAACACTCTTCTGCAAAAGAGTTGAACTTCCACTTCTTCATTTATCGCAATGGGATGAGTTGATAATAGTTAGTAATAATAGGACGAACTTGGCGATTTGTCCACGTGAAACACTTTGGAGTTTCTTGACGACTTTACTCAGTGATCTCACCAAAGCAAGGGACAGTGCAACACTGATGCCAACAGCAATTGCGCCAACAAATAATTCTATCGACAACACAACCCACACAGCTGTGTGAGAGTGGTTGTTTGCCCGCCTTTGCTCTTCATTGATTTTCTCCAGGAAATCCTGTCATCCTTCTTGTCAATTGTGTGAAACTGGGATCGGAGAGATGACTTACATCTTCAGGAGTGACAAGAAAGAGCCACAGAACAAGACCACCCTTTGCTCTGATAGGAACAATGTCTGTGTAAACGATACTTCCATCAATTGTCATCGTGGAGTGACTCTCACAAAATGCAGATGTGTTCAGCCACTATTGAGGTTTTTTTGAGAGTTCGATGGAAAGAAGAGTGTACGCACCTCTGCCGTGACTTCTCTGATTGCCGGAAGAGAGCAATTCGGAGCGTAGATATCTCCGCCAATGGATATTGGAACACCAATGGTTCCCGCAAGTATTTGCAAGCTCTTGTCTTCAGTCAAGAAAGCCAACCCATTTGTGGTCAAGTTGAAGTTGATAAAAAAGCCTTGCAGCCAATTCAGAGTGAGTGCAACTTGTAATACAACCGGTACTGCCATTGGAGGTCTCAGAGTATATGCAATAACTCTGCCATCACGTACGTTGGCCGACATGTACACAGCGGTCCATGAACCGTTCCATGCTGCGAGTCCAAGGTTCCTTTATTAAACTCAATATCAAGTGGTTAGAATAGTACTATTAATTTCTTTGTGGCAAGGTGACTTAAAATTTAGTATTTGATAATATAAAAAATACATTACCACCAATCTCTGCCTGTGAGGTTGTAATTGGTGATTGTCATTCCCCTCTGCATGTTGAACTCTGTTCCGTCGCTCAGGAAAAGAGTTAAATTTGAGCTGATGTTCCCATCATAGTATCCCCAAAAAAGGTCGGCTCTATCAGCATAAAAGTGTTCCCCTTTACTATTCACCCAGGCAGCCACCTGGCCATGCAATTTAAACTATGCCAAAAATAATTGAATCGCTAGCGACTCAAACCAACAAAGTATGATCAAAAGAAAACAAAAATCAAAACTGAGAGATACATACCACGTTGTTGACAGGGAACAATGAAACAACAGCACGGAACACAAGCTGGAACGCAGTAGAGTCGTTGCACAGTGGAACTGGTGACGTGTATGCAGACTCTGGGATGGAGTGGCTCACAATGTCCGCAACAGATGGTGGAATCATCACCTGCTCGGTGACTGCATTCACGCTTTGATAAACAAGAAGTGATCGGTACACTCCTATTTCCTTGTATGTATATTCAAGTGGCGTTAATCAGTAAGAAATTCGGCCAAGGTTGGGGAGTTTACATGAGTCAAGCTACTAATACATGTTGTTGTGAGGGAGTCCAGTGTGCGGGCCCAGAGTGCGCCCATGGGTGCCAGACAGCACCCAACAATGGCTAGAATAACAACAACTGCAGCCACTGGTACAAATAGCATCAGCGAACACATGTTACTATTTGAAATACAATGTCAGAACTTAGTGTTGTGGCAGAACCAGTGTGGGGGAAGCAACAACAAGGTGCACTTACGTCTGATTCCTTTTGAAAGATGCCATTGGAACACCTATTCCACTCAGGTGGCACTCGCGCACGTGCTCACCACCACATGACATCACACTAGTCACGGTTGTTGCTGTTGCACTGCACTCACCCGTACTACTAGTTGTGAGTCCTCTTTGTGTTTCTGCGCTATCTTCGTTGACATCGATGTTTCCCTGGCAAACATTGGGATTGATACTACTATACTACCGAGGAGGGAGACAGATGTTACTACCTTGTTGTTTGCCGCAACAGCGTTGGTGGTAGTCATGGTTGTATGTTAGATTAGTTTGTGTTGGGACCTAAACCAACACAGATGGAACTGTTTCGCTTGTTTTTTTTCAACTTCTGAACGTTGTTTCGCCCGATTTGGAGCGCGGATCTAAACCGAGGTGAACGTCGCCGATCCAGATTTACAGTAAAGGGAATTAATGATGTGCCTGTTGGGGAGCCACAGGACATCGTGTGATATCGCTTTTTGTTTGGTGTCTGTCTATCTAACTATATTTAATTCCGACTTTGATACAACTCTCTAGTGGGTGATTTTGCTGTGTTGTTCAGGTGCTGGTGGTTGGTGGCGATTGTGGGCTGTTGAAGAGTTTGATTCTGGCCTGTGTGATTGGGTAGTCACTGGGATTAACTTCTAGGTACGAAGCCATTGCCTGGCTGATTTCTTCACTGTTGTCTGTAAGTGATTCGGGACTAAGTTGGATTGGATTGTTGTAGAGGAAGTTGTCTATGTGTTCATAGTCCGATAGAAGCTTTTTGTGCTCCGGTGTCAGGCTTGTTTTGTGGTTAGTGGAGGGAAAGGGATAGCAAGGGAATCCCATACTGGGAAGTCAATCCAAAGAATTCGTGGACAAGAACTGGATCCTTGAAGCCCCGCACCTGCAATCCATTACACTTCACATGTAGGTAACTTAGAATACTTTGGTGTGACCAAGGGCTCGCCAAGAAAAAGCACCGCTGGATTTTGCGGCATCCCTAATGCTACTAGATACAAGAACTGAGGTGCCAAGTTCTTTACTGAGAGGCTCTAATCGGCTGGCCAAATTCACCGTGTTTCCTGTGCCGGAGTAAATAAATTACAACAACTAAAGGAGAAATACCTAATACAGTATAGTTGAGCCGGTGACTTGACCTTGGAAAGAATCAGAGGAAAAGAAAGAAAGATTACGCCTGTACCCAACATTGCCAGCTTTTACTTCCCCGGAATGCAACTAGGTTTTGGTAAGGGCCTTAGTTTCATAAGGTAGAACACACCCCGATGCGCACTCGCATTGTAGGGTAAGATTTCGCTGCGAAAATCATATTCAGTTTTGAAAGAGAATCCAAAATTTCTGCCACAGCTTTGCATGCATGAAATTCAGAGTTGTGATCAATAACCGGGCACCCCCACAACGCCTTTTTTCCTTTTTAGTTCGGAAAAGGGATTTCGATTATTGCTCACCATAATGGCATCCCCAATATACTTTTGGAATGTTAGATTTATCTAAGTATTACTGAGATAAATCAGTACCTTGTCAATACAGCCCTGATTTTTCGTGATTATAGTAGAAAATGACTCAAACATGATGGAGAGTATGTCAATGATAGTTTGTGCACCATGTTGATCCATATTCCGGGTCTGTAACACACAGTCACGTAACTAAAGAAAGGGTTGTCCACATACAAAGTCAACAACGTCCAGAAACATCACGGTACAATGCATTGTGCTCACGCCTACGACTGGTTTCATATTGTTCTTGCACAGGTATCTTCATAATGTGTAAAAATAACACTGGAATGGATGAAACGGTTATACCTTACTACTTGGTTGGGAACGTATCTTAAATAGATGTTGGTTAAAATTTTAACAAAAGACAGGGAACTTACTGGCTGAATGACTCAAGTGCAGATTGCATTCTGGCAACTTCCCAGTTCAACTTTTTGAGGAATGAGCTTTGTCAAATAGCATGAATACTTACGGAATCGATTTCTTGGAGCATACTGTTTCTTAGGTTGGTATTGCTGTCAGTCCTGGTAGTAATTAAGCTATGAAATCAACAAAAAGCGAAGCAAATACTTGGCAATTTGCCCCCGAGACACTCTTTGCAATTTGCTTATGATCTCCCCCAGCGATCTCGCCAAAACGAGGGAGAGGGCTACACTTATGGTAACCGCTACCGCTCCAATGCAAAATTCAAGGAACAGTACAATCCATAGAGAAATTCGGGAGTGGGAAATTGCAACTTGTTGCTGTTCTCGTACCGTGTCCAGGAAATCCTTTTTTACATATTTTTGTGAGCGCAACGATGAGAGCCATTAAAAGTACTTTCTCGGGGGTGATGAGAAACATCCACAGAACAAGGTTTCCCTTTGTCCTGATTGAAACAATGTCAACATAAGTAAGGCCCATTTCATCAAATGTCATTGTAAAGTGACTCTCCAAGAAACCGGATGTATTCAGCCACTATGTTGGTGTGAATTCCCAGAGAAATGTTTAGAGAGGAAGAAAACTAAGTACCGTTTCTGTAACCGCTGTGATCATTGAAACGGAACAATTCTTAGCAAATACGTCCCCGGCAACTGATACTGGAACCCCTCTGGTCCCGGCAATGATTTCCAAAGAGTGGTCTTCAGCCAAGAAAGCCAATCCATTTGCTGTAAGATTGAAGTCGATGAAGAAGTCCTGCAAGTAGACCACCGTGTATGTAATTTGCACCACAGCTGGCACAGAGGCTTCAGCTCTAAGTGTGTACGCAATGACTCGGCCGTCATTCGCATTTGCAGACATATATATAGGAGTCCATGCTCCATTCCAGCCGGTTAAGCCAAGTTTCCTGATAAAGAGAATCTGTGAGTAAAAGCGGACCCTGAATGAATCAACGTACCACCAATCCTTGTTTGTAAAGTTATAATCAGTGAGAGTAGTTGCCGGTTGTGATGTGAAGATATTATCCTTGATCACGAAAAGATGCAAATCAGACTCCACATTGCTGTCATAGTAACCCCAACTATCTCCTCTATCTACATACATATGTTCTCCTTGAGAATTTACCCAAGCAACAATCTATGCTGAAAATCAAAAAAAAAAAAAAAAACAGCAAAAAAAAGGGGAAAAAAACCAAATTATTGACTGGGTACGTTCTAAGCAGAGAATGAAACAGCAACCTGAATGCCTTGCTATTGTTGTGAACTGGAATGCTAGATAGAAATGCCTCTTCCCGAATAGAACCGCTAATCACATCGCCCACACAAGGGAGGGTCCCAAGTTGGTCAGAAACGGCCACAACACTCTGCTCAACGAGGAGCGACCGATAGACATCAATTTGCTGGAATCAAAGTCAAATGATGGGTCACTGTCGGGGTTGTCGCAAACGAAAGGAAATGGGAAAATACCCTCGTCAAACTGTTTATGCATGTTGTTGTGAGACTATTCATTGATGAGAACCATAGTGCACTCATCGGGGCCAAGCAACAAACCACAATCGTTCCTATGAACGTGGCAGCAGTCACAGGTACAAGGAACTTCATAGAGCACATTCCAGCTAACCTGCTTTTATGTCAACCTCTCTCATAAAAGTAACAAAAGCACACGGGTCAAATACAAGCACAAACACAACACATACCCTCTGCAAGAGGCCTTATTGGCCCTAGGTTTTATTGGAGTACCAATTCGCCTCAAATGGCCCTCTATCCCGCTCACACTCCCAGGTATGTTAGTTGCAAATAGAGGTGGTGGTGTCCGTGCCACAATATCACAATCAGCAGGGGGGGTCAAATAGTCCCCTGTCCCACCACCATCACCACTATCACCCACCCTGTTACTCCTCATGTTGTTTACAAAGCACAAGTGGATGTGTTATATGTACACGGATAATTTTTCGTGTGTCCTGTTCAGCTCACGCACAGGGAATTTTTGTTGCTGGTTCTTTTTTCTCCCTCTTCTTGGCGTTTTGAAAACATTCGTTCTCTGAACATCAACGCGAGGTGCATGTTACAGGGGTGTGTGTTGTTGATCAAGGTGATCTTCCGGGGGCGAATCCGTTGTCGGTTGCGGGAATGAGCGTTTTGCCACTTCCGTAAACGGAAGGCTGCTGCGAAGGGGCAAAAGGGCCTTGTAGTTGTTGGTGTAGGTGGTTCTGCGCAGGGTGAATTCATTCTGCTGTGATGTTTGTTGTTGATTGAACAACAACTAATGGCTGTTGGTGTGGTTGGCTGTGGGTTGGTGATATGATGTACATGATGATGGGATTGTGGTTGGCCTGGACTGTGTTTGAAGTTGAAGCTTCTGTGATAGCTTTGTGGACCAAGCTGGTGGTGTGGAGGTATTGGTGAGAGAAGGTGGTGATGATTGTGGTTGCGTGGTGGTATTTACAGATTGGGCGAGTGTTGCTGTGTTGTTGGCTGGGTTTATGCTGTTGCGGTGTGTGGTTGCTGTGAACGATTGTTGTTGTTGTTGCTGTTGCTGTTGCTGTTGTTGGGATAGGCTGGTGAGAACCTTTTCTTTGAGAGTGGCAACTTTGAGCACTTTCTGTTCTAGTGCTGCGTTTCTTTGAATCAGCCGGCTGCATTCGCCCTCTGACTGTGAGAGCTTCTGCCTCAGGGATTGTAGTTCGTGGGCCTGTTGTGATGCTGTAGTTTCATGTTGCCGGACTTTGTCTATGAGGAATTTCTGTGGTTGCTGGACGAGGGAAAGTGAAGAGTTTGCTTGCACGAGCTGTGCCGCGGTCGAGTCCAGCATATTCTTCTGCTCTGTGAGACTTTTCTCCAGGTCGGCAATCTTAGTTCCCGGTGAGTGAATATGGAAAGAATTTTCTGCTGTGCAAACCTTTTTGGTCAGTGTTTGTGCTGTTCCTAAATTTCCGGCAAAGTACCCACTGTCATCTTGAAGCTGGTTAATGCGAGACTCCCGTTGCTGCAGCTGAGACATAAGGTCGTGTATTTGATTGTCATATGAAGCCTGAAGTTCTTTGAGACTGACTTCCGGGAAAAAGACGGAATGCTCACCTGTAGTGAACGGTACTCTGAGGTCAATAAGTCCAGTTTCTTTCTGTATTTCTCGCATTCAATTCCGGCTCTTGCAGACTCTGATTGGGCAGCAGTATACTGAAGCATGATGCGATCCAATTCAAATTGCTTCACCTTGGCATTATTGAGTGCCTCGGATAAACGTAACTCCAAAGAACTGGTGAGCTGAGAATGAGTATTATTGCTGTGCTCGTATTTTTCACGCCACGATTCCACTTCAAGTTTGAGACGTTTGCACTCTGCTATTGCTGAATCCCGTGCCTGAGGAAATGTGAGCCACGTTTTTAATAGTAATAATAATAGAGGCGGGGCAGACTTCGCGTAAAGCTGTTGTTTGCAGTTCCAGGGAATGTTGCGATTGAGCACGCATCTCTGTAACGTCAGAAATCATTTTTTTCTGGATCAAGTCAATTTCTTCGTGCAGTCTCCTCTCATATTGTTGCCGTGGGGCGTCTTGCAGAGCGTGAACCTGTGGGACATTAAAACCTCCAGAGTTTGAGGTGAGTTTGTACTTGGTGAGCGAGATCGTCATTTCTCTGCTTGAGTGAGGCCGATCTCACACGTTTCCTTGCCAAAGCCTCTTCCAGTTGCTCAATTTTCGCATTGCTCTCCTCAACTTGCTTGGTGAGGAAGTCTTTATCAAGTGTGAGCATCTCAGCTCTTTTGAACAATGAACAAGGTGAAAATATAAGAGCACTTGCCTGCGACTATTACCAGCAGCATTGCTCTGTGTGGCACCCGCACTGGATTTTATTGATTCATTTTCGATTCCCAATTCTCTGACTCGCCTCAGAGCTTCTTGCAACTCGGTTTTGCACTGAGCAAGGTCCTTGCTTACCTAAGGGATATGAGGTTTCGGAAAAAATCTTGGGGTTTGAGTACAGCTTTAAATTTTTCGGAATCAGTTTGAAGTGATGCCACTGTGGAATCCCTCTCTCTTAGATCAGCCAGCAGGTGGGAGTTCCTCTCTTTCAGTACATCCCTCTCCACTGTGCACCGATTTAAGTCGTCCTTGGTGGTCGCCAGTGCTGATTCGAGTTGTGTTTGCTCTGTTTTCATATCTGAAGAAAGCTGGCGAACCTAAACAGAACTTTATCAGCACAAAGATTTACGCTGTATCGGAGGATAACCTGGCCACTTAGGGCGTCGTTCTCTCTTTTTAATTGATCTGTCTGTCTTCGAGCGGGGGCAACTATATTGTAAATTTTCAAAGCAATGAGGTCTGTAAGAGGCAGTTGCTCTTCTGGAACAACTTTCAGGGCCTGTGCCCTATAGATACGTAAAGATGTATTCATTTCTATTGAATGGTACAAACCGCTCATCGGAAATACAAATGGTCGTCACATCCGCCAGTGACTCTCGCAAGGTTTGCAAGCGTTCACTCAGAAGCGGGTGTTCCTGCTCGAGCCGTTTCTGTTTCTCTTGTAGTTCTTCAACTTGCAACGAAAATTGCTCTTGTTCAGCAACAAATTGCTCATGAAGTTCGTTGAGCTCGGACTGGGACTGCATTTCTGCGCGGAAATGAGTTGATTTCAGAGGAGGGAGCATTACCAATCAAGTGTTTTTCTCTCTCCAGGCGAGCAACTTGGTGTTTCCAGTGACTAATTTGTCTTTTAAGTTTGACAATGTTTCCAAGTGTAGGGGGTACAATCTGACTTGCTGTACTCACAAAACTGTACGACTCGTCATCACTGTAATCACTGGTCAAATCAGTATAACTCTTGTGTTTGTTGTTGGAATACATTGGAATTTGGATCACTGTGTTTTTTTGGCAAAAAAAAAAAAAAAAGTATAACAGGTGTGAAACAATCCACACACTTCAGTCATTAATGTGCCACCAGTACTTGCGGCATCCAACTGGACACTATCTCCGGAAAATGCATGCATACTCCCCAAGTAACTGTACCCACGCCCAGTTCCTTCCCCAACATTCCCATCTCCATCACCCACTCCAGTGGAACCCTGTTGGAATGATGTTGATGTGTTTGTTGTTGCCAAACAACAGTCGTTGATATCCTCATCATCATCCCCTCGTTGGTCACCACCACCACCACCACCACACCCATAATCACCACCGCGGCCGGGATCGTTATCGCTACCCCCCGCCACGTCGTCGGCCTCACGTTCCCCCTCCTCGCTCGCAGCGCCAACGATCCCATAACTGTGGTTTTGGTGCATAGCCCTGTGCCCGGTGCTGGCGAGTGCAGCCACGCCGCCCACCGCTGTGACATACACTGGGCTCGTAGTGGTGGTGCTCGTGCCTGTGTTGGTTGCAGCAGCGGCAGCAGCACGACCTCCGCGGCGCTGGTGCTGCCGGCCGCCCCCGCCCCCTCCCCCTCCCCCTCTCCCTCTCGCTCCCCCACTAGCCTCCGAACTTTTCTCGATTGTTTGTTCCTCCGGCCGCCTGTGCTGGTGGTGGTGGTGGTGGCGGGGATCCGCGCGCCGCTGCTCTGGCGCAGTGGTCGTTGTACTTTCTCCAGGAGGCGGCCGTCGCAGCCGCGGCTTGGTTGCGACGGGGTGGTGGGGGTGGGCGTTGTAGCTCGATTCGGCAGGTGTCCTCCGTCGTGGTTCCGGGGTGATGGTTGCGGTCGCGGTGGGGGGTTCCCCGTCCTCGTCGTCGGTATCGCCTGCCGATGACCGAAACGGTGTCGCCTGTTTCATTCTTGATCTGTTTCCGAGAAATTCCTCTTAGAACGAAATTTGTCTGACAATGTGCTGCTCCTCAGAGGCTGGAAAGACCACGAAACGGAATGTGTCTGGCCCAGATGTGTTCCACACATTTCAGAATTTTCCCTTCACAGGGTACAGAGAACCAGGATGGCGGATCATTCCACCAACGAAATAAGCGGGCTCTCGGGCCAGGGAGGTGAATCGGGACGAGGCCGATGGTAAAATTGCGGTTTTGATGACTCGTTTGAACTTGGGGTTGTGCGTGCCTCAGAGAGTACAAACAGCACTTTTCCAGTCCCAACATGACAAAAAGTTGACATAGCGACCAGTCAGCGTGTTGTAAACCCTGCCCCGCCCGCGGAAGTCTACATGCACTGTGAGAATTTCATCACGTGAAAGCCACAGAACTTCACGTAGACTCTTGTATGGAAGAGATAGACTCCCGGTAACAAACAGGTTACCTGTGAGGAAGCTTGTTTTCAAGTCAACAAAGAGCAACTCCCACTGATCGTCTCTCCCACAGCCTATCACAGCCTGGTTGTCATCTACAGAAGAATTGAAACTGGCATGCTCAAGGAAACTCGCGGGAGAGTGAGTCTGCAGCACCGCACAATCGCCCACAGGCAGGCCTGCATTGAGCCTCCACACTTTCATTTGGTTTTTAAAGAGACGCTCAGCACTCAAGATCAGCCACTTTCCATTGCTCTTCCATTTGCTGCGCTCTGTGACAGTGATCCGTCCGTCGTGGATGCTCCTAACACATCTCCCATCATCGCTCATCACAAAAAAGTGGTGGTCCCCGGGACGACAGTGTGCGTCAGCGCTCTCAGAGAATGAACACTCATTTATGAACCTGGCTATCCACCGAGAACTCCCCAGGTAGCACTCAATAGTAACTGAGCATGAAGAAGCGGTACCACCAAACCACCGCAACTTGTGCCACACAACACCAAGCGTGTGTGACACCCCAACGAAAACCACACAGCAGTCCGAGTACAGAGAGCGTGGTGGTGGTGCCGCAGGGGACAGCGGCTCCTCACCGGCGCCAACTATCTCTGAGGTGAACCCACTTACCACAGAGAAGCCAACTGGGTCCAACAACGCGACGACCCAGTTGCGTCCGATTTCGTTCACCAACAGGTCGACAGGCAGCAGGGACACGGGGGAGCCACGAGAACAACGAGGAACTGTTGCTCCACATGCCAATGCCACAAACTGTGTGACCGCGCGTCGAGTGTCCGCGTAAATGAGATCGTCGTCGTCGTCGCCTCGTCGTCCATCTGGTGCACCACCCCTTCTAAGAATTCGGAAACAAAAAAAAAAAAGACAGTGGGTTTCTTCTTCAGATCAACACTGAAAGAGCCACAGCAACGACAATGAGGGGTACAAGTAGCAGTAAGGGGTGGGTGAGTGTGCCAACTGATGAGTACAGGTACGTGTTGGATGACACATGGGTTGTGGATGATGATTCAGTGCCGGTGCTCGTGCTCAATGACCTAGAAGTGCTAGTTGAGTGCGATTCCGACGTCGATCTGGATCGCGATGCGGAAGTGGAAGTGGGAGTGGATTCGGATTCTTCTGTAGTGCCACCTGGGAACTCATTAGGGAAGAGGGGAAAAAAAAACATGGGGGGGTCCAAAGCTACGCACCGCAACTTGCGGGCCTTGATGATGAACTGTATCCATCACTGCAGGATGTGCCGGTTGTGAGGCTGCCGGCAGAAGGGTATGTGTGCTCTGTGGTCCCATCGCTGAACACGAAGTAGTAGTTGTGGCACCCGGTGGACAGGCTCATGCTGTGCGTGTACGCTGTGTTGTTGGCGGTCTGTGAGAGCCCCACGGCCATGTCATAGCAAGTCCCGTCGACATTGACTTTGTGAACTGTTGGTGCCAGGGAGGGGTGGTACCAGTTGGCCCAAAATTCTGCGGAGGTTCCGGATCCCAGGTTCATTCCACTCGGCAGACTTTTTTTTTTTGATGGTTAGTTCCAATAAGAATCGAATGGAAGTACTTTATATCTTCATCGGAGTCGGTTCCGCTGCTCATATCAATGGTCAACTTTCCTGCTGCTCCAACGCCCATTCCATAGCCGTATTTCAACAGGGAATATCTTGTTGCAAATTCGTTCCGATAGACAGAAAATTACAAGAAATAACCTGTGACCGTTTGTGTAACTCCATTCACATGTAGTGGATGCCGCTGTCTCAGTCAAAAACATGTCGAGTGAAGTCTGCTTGGAGTCAGTAAAAAATCAAAAGCATAAAAGCGAAACCTCGGGGTCCTCAGTGCTGGAAATATCTTCTGCATTCGCACTACCTTCAAACAGTGCAACTCTTTCCCATGGGTCCGTGCAACCAGACCCACAAGTGGGAGTACCTCCCACACACGAGCAAGATGCTGCGGCATTTGCACACGTTCCCCCAAGATAAAGTGTCTCAATATTTGATACAAGCTCACAGTTCGAGTTATGAGCAAAATATCCACCTGATAATCAAAAAAAAAAAAAAAAATTACTTATTGTAACTTTGCTCATTTTGTTATACCTGTTGTCATATGCTGTGAATGAAATCTGTGCAGTGGTCAAAGGGGAATGGGTTTTCAACGCTTTTTTCTACCTTGAAGCATGGGCATTCAACTTGGTAAAAGTCAAAGGGCGAACTGGTCCATAACAGTTTACCTTCTCCTACAGAAGGTTAGCTGTTTTGTTATTTTACTAAACAAACAAAGCTGGATTTAAACCTTGCAAGGACCATCGGGTGGCCCAGCACAATCAGCCAGAGCAGTCTCAGGGTCTGCCCGCGCATTGTTCAGCAGAACCAAGAACTATCAATAATTATTTTCAAAATATTTTGAAACAACTATAACGCAATAGGAGACAAAATACAAAATCGGTGTGAGGGGAAAATAAAAAAAAAAAAAAAAAGGCCAATCCCACAAGTACTACATACTTTTCTCTCGTTTGCATTGGGGTACCCGTACGCGTCAGGTACGCCGTTGCCGCAACAAAGTCCACTCATCATCATCACTACAACAACAATCACTATCGCTACAACACACCACTTCCCTGCTGCTACCCCCTTCATCTCCTCAAAAGTTCTTTTTTTTTGGTGTTCCGAAATTTCGTGTTGCCTTTTTACGTGAAGCGTCCATCGATCAAGTCGTGTTGATTGGTGCCGAGTGTCATCGAGAGCTCTCAATCGTTTTGAGTAGAAAACAAGAAACTAAGTTCCTGCATGTTACAAAAATTGACAAAATTGTTTTCCTGTTTACACAACACAAACGTTTGTTTGTTTGGGTTTAAACATATGTGCATGAGGTTTTCTTGATTGACAACGATACTAGCTGAGGGACAAGGAAGTCAAGAGCAAGCACCTCAAAACCTGATGACTCCTCAACCACTCTTAGCGACTTATGCTCAACTTCAATCAAGAATCCAGACTCGGCCACGACTTGCACGTTTCGCCCTTTTCTTGTTCCCTCGGTACTTAGTGTCCTCACTGGATTCAATGAGCTGTTGCAGTCCCATATCTCGTTCCTCTGTGATATACAGAACTGTGAATCACTTAGCTGGGAAAGCCCAGAGCTCCAGGAGTTCGACCCACCCATTACCATTGGAATGCTGGTAAGTTCTGTTGTTATTCCCGTGACCTCATCAACTTGGTAGACGATAGCCCTCATCGGGTCTCTGACAACAGCTTTTACTATGAACACCCTTGCACCGTTTCGTTTCTTAAGAGCCAGTGTGGATGTTGACACAAGGTTCCTCGAATCAGATGATGGAAACAGAGGCCTCGTGGTACTCACCACTGACAGTGTGTTGCCCAAGAGCGTCTGATTGAGGTCTATCACCTCAATCCGCATTCTGGACTTATCTCCAGAGCAATGGCTCACGATCACGGCCTCATCTTCATTGCACTTGCTAATCATCACCTTGTCTACACATTCAGCACTGCTGTCAGCACGAGGAACCCTCGCAAAGCTATGATGTTCTTGGTTATTAGCACCAGAACTACCCTCCATCAGGTTTTTGACCGCAACGGAACTACTTCCAACACAGGCCACCCACCACTTCCCGTTTGTACTGTGCATATCTTCATTGAGAACAGTCTCCGAGTCCTTCAGAAGCGGCCTCTGGAGCCCCCTGGCCCTGTCCTGCAAGTAATAACTTGTGATCCCATCGGAAGAGCCAGCTATCTGAGCAACACATAGCCGCGAATCCACCCATGTAACTCCCCACTGCCACTCGTGGTGTGTGACACTCCCAGTGAGACCCAGAAGCAGAGGAGATAAATCGAATGTCACGGTTCTGCTAGAGCACTCTCCACTGGAACAGTATGCTGATACAGAAACGGCAAAGCTCCTGCACCTACGGCCACAACAACAAGAACTACCCTCAGCCATACAACTACCACTCCTCGAGTCAGGAAGAGAATAAGAACGCAAAGAATCCAATAAGGCAGAGGAGTCAGTTCCAGCACAATTCAATGAACGCAGCTGCGAAGCAGGTACCCCACCCCCGAGTGACAAGTTGTCCCACAGGAACCTCAGCAACGGGGCACTCTGCACGAGGATGTGTGCTGGGCTTATGCTCCCGCACCTGCGGTGTGATGACACTGCGAACGCAAAGAACTGGTCACGGGTGTACACCGCCGCAGTTGTCTTGACAACATCACGGTCACTGAGGGAGGAGGAGGAGGGAGCAAGAGAACTGGAGTAACGCGCGTTGTAATGGCGAGAGGGTGATGGCGATCGCCTGCTCTTGCGCTCTGGAAATGATGGTGATGAGGGTGATGATAGTGGAGATAATGGAGAGAACGCAAGGGGCCCAGTGGCTTGTTTACTGTAAGTCATGACCGCGATCATTTTTGTTTGTGTGGGTTCTTGTTGTTGTTGTTGCTTGTTCTTGGTTGCTCACCACCACCGTCACTTGGTTTTTTTTCGGTTTGTGATGGTTTGTTGTTGTTTGGTTATAAAGGCAGGAGGAAGCAAGGTGAGAAATGTTGTGGAATAACGCATAGTCCCCTGACTTACCAGAATTCTTTGTTACAGCTGAAAGTGTCATTCCAGGAACTACGCGAGATCCGATCATCATGACCCGGAGTACACATCCAAAATAAACAAAGGCTGATTCAATCTCGACCTTGATCGATTCAATCCCTCATGCATGATGATAACATAAGGAACATCAAGCTTCTCGTAGTACTTCTCCTCCTTGGAGTGGACCCTCTGGCAAGGAAATCTTCTATCTGATCCCGAATGCATTCGAGAAAAACCAAAAGACAGCTCAAACAATGATGTCTAGTACTACGAGTACAACGAGTTGCGGGCGGGTGGGCGTGCGCTGCGGGTCTTCGACACAAAGTGGCGGTGTGGCAGGTGTTAAGCGTGATGCCAAGATCAAGGCGGGTACGTGCCGCAGACTGCGCCACGACTACGACGAGTACATCGCCGAGGCTGCCGCCGTCGCCGCTAAAATACAACAGATGGTGTGTGT